>JAVYIG010005903.1:0-128011 GCA_035222895.1 Strongylocentrotus droebachiensis
ATTAGACATTTGAATTGTGTTCAAGACTGCGAATTCATTCTTTAATACATCTCCCGATTTCTTTATCTTGAAATTCAATATTTTTTCCTTCACCTACTTTATCTGCCCCCTCTAATTTTGTAATTCCATCTCTTTTAAATTATTCTTGTTTTCTTTTTCTTTTCTTCAATTAAATACAAACTTAATTTTATCATATTTTTTTTTCTCGGAATTGCATTTAAATTGGGGAGGGTGTGCATTACGAAGGCCCGTAACGATGTTAAATATACGCGATGTTTTGGAACTTTGGTGTTGATTGACATGACGCCTCATTTCAGATAAGCAATCGACCTATACAGTGCGCCTCAGAAAACGCGAAGCCGAGAATTGTCGATGTTTTATCATAACTTAATCATAGTTATAATTAATAAATGACACATATTGGTAAAGCTTAGATCCTCTTCTTTCATCTGATATAAGGAGTTATGGAAATAATGGAAATGCAAGCATTACTTTAAACAAACGGAACTTTGTTATTCCTGTACAAATATGTGTCATTTATTTATTATAATTTTGGTTAAGTTATCATAAAACATCAATAATTCTCCGTTTCGTTTTCTCATGGGACGCACTATAGCTAAAGAAAGTGTTGATTAAAGAAAGAGAGATAGTACGTGGTAGAGAGATAGTGGTAGAGAGAGATTAGAAAGGTGACTGGATGAGAGAGAGAGGGCTAACAAAAAAAAGGGTCGTAGAGAGGGCCTGGAGAGAAAGATAACAGATAAGAAAAGGAAATAGTGTTGATTTGAGATACAAATGGATTTACTACTATCGAGAGAGAGAGAGAGAGAGAGAGTTTCAAGGTGTATTACCCGAATTAAAAAGGGGAATTGTTGGATCTGTTTTTGTTATCAGAACAAAAATTCTCCTCACCATTGTCCAGTCGCAACAACGACATACAAATAATGACAGATTTATTATGACATTCCCGCCACAAGTCGGCGGTCTCAGAACAAAGGCGGACAATCGTAAATATCGCGGCCTGTCTGAACTTGGGTGTTGATTATACAACATTTCCAAGATACGGTTATCAATCCAACTTTCTACTTCATTTGTGCCTTTTCATTGTACCCACGAAAAGATCGATAGAAATATCAGAATGTCTATTACCCTTCCCATGGTTCAATGAGAAATTAGAAATTGTTCTAGCGCTGCTGGTCGCTACAAGGCGGCCGCGGCGTAGTATCATTCATTCAAAATCAGTTTTCATAAGACTAAACGTCCAAAATAGATGACATATAAAAAATACATAATAGTCTCGTAGAGTAAATATTTCAAAGAACAAAACATGCATGTCTACGTCCCTCTACCTCTCTCTCCCTCTCTCTCCCATTCTCTCTCAACCTCAAACAACGGACCTCTGCATTGATTGCGATTCACACAATTTTCATTTCATTTACATTTCATTTAAAATGGGGAAAGCCTTCCGATCGCTCGAAGGAAGGAATTTTACTGGCAAGGTGATTAAACGAGTTCTTGCCCCTCTTAGCGCGACAAATAGAAACCCTATTCCTCTCAAGAATTATGTAATGTTATGTAAGGTAATCCCCCATTCTTGCCCCTTTCATTGGGGACGCATTTGGGACGCTCGCGGTCTCTAAACAAAGGAGGGTACGCGATGAATGGAGAAGGTTTTAATCCCCCGTACCTTACGCGTTAAGGACAGTCGCGTTCTGCTAACAAAGGAGGGAACGCGATCGTACTGAACCCGGACGAACGCGAGTGATAATAAAGTTGCCTTCCCTTATACGTGTAGTTACTGTAAACACACAGTCACAGTACAGCATCTCTCTAGATTCAAGTTCAAGTTCAAATTTATTGATCATGCACAAAAATCATTTTCCGGCTGTTTCTTCAATTTATATAACATCAATTAACATACCTGAACATGTACTATCAACTTATACAAACTCAGTAATAAATACAACACACAGTTGAACATGAGTACAGAATGGTATAGGCTTTAATTGGTATAGAAACATAATAACAAAAATTTTAACCGTAGACATACCAGAAATCACTATGGTGTTTTCAAGTTACGGTTAAATAGGCAGGTTAGCGAAGTATAAATAAATGTGCAGTACATCGTCATCTATATATCCTTAATTGCTGATTCCGCAACTAACAATTACCTCTTGAACTTGTCATTGTACAATGTCATGGCACGTATGAGAAATGTCCTCTAAATCTATTGGTTCCTACTTTCGGTAGCCGGACACGTCCAGATATGAGATTGTCTAGACAGATGAGTTTTTTTCAAATTAAAAACAGAATTTTTCACATCTTGGGCTTTCAAACTAATTTAGATCAGAATCAGATCATCACTGACTGTGACATATTACACCACATCAAATAAGTCTGTGAATATATGATCCAGCCCCTGTGCCCCAAGTTCTGTGTCTGTATACTTATAATTGAAATTATTGATGTGAACGACGCGCGCAATGAAAACGGTGCGAGGCGATTTTTTTTTTCTTCACACTTCCACTTTGGCCTTTGTGCCCCTTAAGATAGATTTGTGCCCCTTTGAGTGGATTTGTGCCCTCTCAAAAAAGTGGCCTTGACCCAAATTTGATGTAATTCGAGGCCTGGTGTAGTGTTTTTTTTACTTGAGATTGTCTTGTTTTTCTGTAAGCAAGTGAACAGGGATTGGCATTGTTGATGTAAATGATAAATTGTTTTATATCATGTTTGTGTTATTTGTTTTAATGTACAGAGGAAGAAGTACTGGACTTGTACCATTGATGCAGTGTCTGACCCAAGTGAGTATGTTAATGTATGATATTTTTTGATAGTAATAAGTATAATAATGGTCATACATGTACGTGTGCTCATAATCAGTCATTTCTATGGGAGTAAGGCTTCATAATCTCTGCATATTTGTTCGCTAGGTTGTGATTTCCCCCCCCCCCTAATTTGCTAAATGAGATTAAATTTAATAACTAATCTGCTCATTATTCATTTCAGTTATTTCCTGAAGCAGAGTTCTATTTCCTTCAAGTGCATGATGATGAGTTCAACCAATGGGTGGACTTGGGCAATAATTATACAGTTGGCAAGAAAACAATCATTCAATTGATGGATGAAAAAAAGGTTAAGATCGTAAACTCACAAAAAGGAGCAGTTTGGATCAGCGATTCTGCAAAAAGACGGTTTGTGGAGAAGCATAAAAGCACAATCATTTGTAAACGCGTTTACATGACGTCACAATAAACGTTTTTCCGGTTTACGTGAAAACCTGCGCGCTCGTTTTTTTCTCAAGGCATGCGCATATATCTACAGCCAGGCTCAATCAAGATCATTTGTTCTTCTTCGAAATTATTATTAATATCATTGTGTTGAAATCTGAAATGAGTGTTAAGGGCTCTAACTACAGCGACGATGAGATCAGGGCCCTTCTTCTCGCCTGGGCCGTCCATAGATCCAGAACGAGTTGAATGGTTTAACAAGGAATAAGCCAATTTTTGAAAAATTGGCCGACTGGTCAGCTTGTTGCTGTAGGATATCCTAGGAGAACCGGGCAAGCGTGCAGGGACAAGATCACAGAGTAAAGGTAGATTTACGTTTATATCAAAAGGCAATAGTCGAAAAACGTATACATAGAATCTATGTATGACGTGCAAAGTCTACTTGAACGTGTGAAACTCCTGGATAGAAGAACCAAGGAATTAGAGGAGGCAATACAATTTGTTAAAGATCAAGAGATTTTAACATTTGAATATGGAAAGTACACCGACAACCTTCATTATGGAGCTACTTTCCCAAAATGTTTCGTTGAATAAGGTAAATTCCGTAATTCAAAGTGTTCTAAAAAATCTGGTAGGAAAGACAACTTCCAGGTTGCCGTCATCAGGAACAAGATCAATGGTCGCCCGAGAGGCAAATAATCTGGCAGCAATTGAGGTGGCTCTGGCATTTCAGAACAACAGCCCTGCAGAAGCTAGGTAACTGCATACATGGAGACAGAACCACGAAACACCACAAAAAAATATCAAAACTTCCAAGTGACATTACCTAATAGCACTTCTCGCACCATTGGTATGATGGAGATGGCTGCAGGGGACACAGATGCTGTCCTTGATGCATTTACAGAGAAGATACAATATTTTGCAAGAACTTTGGGCCAGCTGGACGACAGAAATCCAAATGATGTCTTTAAGAAACTCATGTCAAGGGGGAAATCACATGACGGACCAGGGTTCCACAATGCCTCAATTCAACGAGCGCCTGAGAGCAATCTGAGAAGATCACCTTCCAGATGTTGTTCATAACTGGGATACCCTTCCGGAAGAAGTGAAAAGAGCATGCTAGAAGATCTATGCATCCATTGGTGTATTTTGTTGATGAGATGGACAAAGTACTGAAGAGTTTTGAAGACATCGTGCATGCTTGTGCACTATTTGCGGCAAATGTACAACACATCATACGAGTATCATATACCATCACATTGCAATTTCATAGTAACTTTCATCACTTGTCAAATTGACAATACAAGATATATTATACAGTTATTGACTGGCAGGGGGTGTAATATAACATTATTTGGACCGCTGAAGGGAGTTATATTTCCCAAGTGGTTATATTTTCCCGAAGCGCGCAGCGCTGAGGGAAAATATAGTCACGAGAGGAAATATAACTCCCTTCAGGTCCAAAGAATGTTATATACCCCCTGCCAGTCAATAACTGTTATATTAGATAGCCCTTTTTTGTGTGTGGGGGGGGGGGGGGGTCCAATAAAAATTTTCCCCAATTTTTTTTTTCCCCTTTTTTTTTTCGGAAATTACGGAAAAATAATCTGTCGAGATAGTTCAAGAAAGAAAAAGAACCTTACAAAAAAAAAAAAAAATTATACAAAAATTTGGGGGAAAAAAAAGAAAAAAAAAAAAATCGAAAAAAAAAAAATTCTTACCCAAAAAAGCATTTTTCGGGAAAAAAAAAAATTACCCAAAAAAGCATTTTTGGGGAAAAAAAGAAAATGTGGAAAAAATAATTTCAAGGGAAAAAAAATTCATGCAAAAAAAATATTGAAAAAATTAAATGATGGTGTAACGTGTGTAATTGGTGACATACAGTCCTCAAGAGGGCGACATACACTGATTAAAAATATATTCATTTCACCGGCCGGTTAATATAACACCGAAAAGTGACCGGCCAGGAAAATATAACAATTTGGATCCTCGCAATTGATATCACGTGACGAGCTCTGGACCAATCACATCTCGGTATCTGTCTAAGCTATCTAATATATACTATTATTACTTTAATTAAACAACTTTTTTCTCACTTTTTCTCTTTATTTTGTTCTTTTAGGTCAAGGTAAACGTTGGAGAAAGTAAGGTCAAGTTGGATTATCAGCAAACCCAGAGGAACGTATAGATCATATTGTGTCCTGTCGTGGCCATTACATAAAATTTGTTGTCAATGAAAAGAAACCAGCCCCAGAAGCTACAGCTGCGCTTGTTGTGGTGGTGTCTATCTTACATATGATGATCGGAACACAGCAAAAATGCACCCTCACAGTTTCCGAAAGTGAAGCCAAACAAAATCAAACTAAAAAATGACATCCTAAGGTGGTTAGAAAAAAAATGAGCTAGGATGGGTTAAAAACATATATTTGAGTAGATTAGAATTGCATATAAGGAGAACAATCTATGGTAGAGTCATTGATTTAACAGAAAAAGATGCTAGAGCAGTGATAATTTACTTTTTTATTTAAAGAGCTATGCAAAAGGCAAATTCACTTGCATGCAATTGCTGGATTGTTCTTTTTTCTTCTTCGAGCAACCTACGTGCGGACCAGGCCACAGAGCGCCTGTTAGAGGCATATCCTGCACTAGGAGAATACATGATCTACTTTGAGGAAACATACATGGTTAGAAATATGTTTCCCCCCCAACGTGGAACGTCCACAACAGAACGATGACGTGCAGAACTAACAATGAGGTGGAAAGTAAGTTGTTCATGCATCATAATGCACTTGCCCATTGTGCAACAATGAACAGAATTCTAATCAATGGTACTGTACATCTTTAGTCCAGACTACCATTTAAAAACCAAAAGAGACTCGTAGACTTGTTGATGACCCTGGGATTACCAGAGGATAAGGTAAATATAGGTAAGGAAAGGGGTAGGTCAGAGCTTGTGAGGCTTATTAACAAGCATCTTAACAGCGATGAGATGGCTGGCAGCGCAGACCATGGAGAGGCAACGTGGAAGATGGTGGCAGACGCCATTGGTACCAAGGATGAGGTAAAAGAAACCAAGGAGGAGCCATGGCTTCAAAGTGAAATCGG
Organism: Strongylocentrotus droebachiensis; assembly: GCA_035222895.1. NCBI lineage: Eukaryota > Metazoa > Echinodermata > Echinoidea > Camarodonta > Strongylocentrotidae > Strongylocentrotus > Strongylocentrotus droebachiensis. The sequence goes on from JAVYIG010005903.1 coordinate 6,333, forward strand.
AAGAGATAAAAGCAGCAATGTGGAAAGGGAAAGGATAGTTCATAACCTGGAAGACTGTAATGCCATAGTCTAGAGGCTAGATGACCACCTCCATGGAAGCCATGGCTACAAAAGAGGGTCTGAAGTAATCAAAGCTGCAATATGGAGAGGGAAAAGGGCCCCATGAATTATTTTTGTGTGTGGTTAGTTCCCATTTTATGAGATTCAACTTTTATTCCTGTCTCGGTGAACAGGTGGCACTTGGACATTGCTACCAGGTTACTGCGGGCCAATGGGACATTCTGTCCAAACAGAAGATAAATTTGATTATGTCAACCATGCTGTGGGGGTCTGCTACTTTAAAAGAGCGTAGCCTGTTCGGGAGGCCCTGCCCCAGGCAAAAGAAGTTGGAGGACCACAAGGTGAAGGCACCATTGGCTCCAGCAAACTGAATGTTATGAGAGGGAAATTTGCACACGTACATGTACCTGGGGGTTGTTTCATAAAGCTGTTCGTAAGTTACGCACGACTTTACGCACGACTGGAACATGTTCTTGGGTGCTAATCAGATTCTCAATCATTTACATGTAGCACAAGAACATATCACCAGTCGTGCGTAAAGTCATGCATAATTTACGAACAGCTTTATGAAACACCCCCCAGGTTTGTTGAGCAAACCTTATTTTGTATTTCTAATTAATTTTTCCTTTTGGTTGGAATTCAGTTTGAAGACACCATAGGTTTTGGAGTCAATTTAAATTCACTGTAGGTTTCAGTTTAAAAGACACCATATTACGTTGACAGAAAAAGAATTCAGAATAATTTGTTTGTGATGAATAATATAACTGGGGCACCAGATTGTTGCCTAGGAAGTGAGTTTATTTTCATTGACATTGTACATTAAATACAAACATGAAAAGCACATTATTGTTAGAGCTCAAGCATAAAGAATGAGCTAGTATTGCAATGGACATTTTCATTTATTAGATGTGCAGGAGTCTGACTGTATTCCGTACTTGGGTTGCCCTTAGGCGGCGTCATACAAATTCTATGGATGGCGCATAATTTGAAAGGTACATTTAGAAAGTTTCAGAGATGTTATTAAATATCTATTTTGAGTTAGAATACATTGAAAGAAAACCAGTTTATGTATTTAGCACAATTTAGATTTGAAAGAAATGACTATATTTGTCATTTATGCAATTGCATAAAAAGCATAGAGTAGCAGAGTTAAGAAAGATGAAGAAAGAGGGGATCTTGTATCAAAATAAACTTGAGGCAAAGAAGGACTCCCCTGCCTACAATATAGTCTGATTTTTCCAGTCTTAACTTCAAGACTCTATATACACTGTACAACTTTAAATTGTATACCTGCCAGCTGTTCAAATTCAATAGGAATATTCCTATTTGAGGGGGGAGAAGGGATATTTTTCTTCCCTGTGTTCCTATTTTTCTGAATTTGACTTAGTAAAAACTTTGAGATTTTAGAAATACTAAAAACTTGAAAACGCTTGTTTTAAGACAAGCCATCTGTAAAAACTTTTTGTTTCTGCATAATTTGGGTGAAAAACAAAAACTTTTAACAACATTATGAAACATGTGTCATTGGAAGGCATTACACCAAGGAGTAACAGAAACACTGGCAAGAAACCAAAGCATGCAATGTCATTTGTGGATGCATCACACATCATTGATTTCCTAGTGGAATATGCCAGAGAGCATGGCCTTCCCTAACCTGCAGCTCCTCGTGCGCGTGACAACCACCTACCTATAATATCGCCAGCCAGCATGACCAAAGAGGAGATGTTCAAACTGTACAGAGATGCGTGGTTATTCCTATGTCCAGCCACATCATTTATTTTAAGTCAGGGGCAGATAACATATTGGATCATATGAAAGACAGTGCTTCAGAACAACATTGAACATCTCTGCAGCAACTGTGTCCGGAGGATGCTGCGTGGATGAAAGCAAGGCAGGGAAGGGTCACCGCCAGCTTAGCCAGTGATATCAGGACTTTAAAGGACACATCATCTGGTTAATTAATCACTCAGCGTGTGCCAGCGATGTTCCCATATTTTTCATCACCAGCTGTGGAGCATGGAAAGAAATATGAGGCTGTAGCTCAACATCTGATGAACTGGACATGGAATTGATGCACAAAGACTTATATTTTTCTACAATTCCTGTAAATAAGTCGCACTCAAAATGCCTCTGACAAGGAACGGAAAGAACAAGATGCCGCGGACAATTTCTGCCAAGCTCGAAACCACAAGGCCACATTCCAACGGCCAAACGACCTTTTACTTCAGATGTGATACCAAGGGCTGCATGCATGTAATGAAGGATGCACCCTTTATTGGAGCCTCCCCTGACGGCAACCAAGATTTTTTTTGTGATGAGATTGTGCCTGTGTTGTAGATAAAGTGTGATGTTAGATAAAGTAAAATACTATCTGAAAATGAATTTGTGTATAATTTTACCAGTCTTTTGCCAGATTGTTCGTCGAGCAATACTTTCCGTAACCATGGCTGCGCCCTTGACTGTCCAAGGTGAATTCGACTCCATCTCCCTAACTGAGATTGGCGCAAGATTCAAATATGACAGGGCCGCTACCATCGCATGGTGCAGAAGATATGGTCTCCTAGCCAGGGACATGGTATGCCCTGATGTTAGATAAAGTAAAATACTATCTGAAAATGAATTTGTGTATAATTTTACCAGTCTTTTGCCAGATTGTTCGACGAGAAATACTTTCCGTAACCATGGCTGCGCCCTTGACTGTCCAAGGTGAATTCAACTCCATCTCCCTAACTGAGATTGGCGGAAGATTCAAATATGAGAGGGCCGCTACCATCGCATGGTGCAGAAGATATGGTCTCCTAGCCAGGGACATGGTATGCCCTGACTACGGAGCTCGATGCCATGAGGAAGTTAGGAACAGGGCTGTCGACAATATAACCTGGAGATGCTCCAACAACAACTGCAGGAAGGTTGTCAGCATCAGAAAGGGGAGCTTTTTGAAATTTCGCATCTCGAGTTGTGGCAGATCATCGGCCTGTCATACGTGTCGGCCAGGGGTTTGTCCCAACTCAACATGGAGAAGGGATCTCCAATCACACGGTTGTCGACTGGAAACAATTTCTGAGGGATGTAGCAGTCTCTTACTTACCAATCACCCCGAACAGATCAGTGGCCCTGGAGTCGTCGTGGAAATCGACGAATCGTTGTTTTGCCGCCGCAAGAACCATGTGGGGCATCACCTAGCCAGGGACATGGTATGCCCTGACTACGGAGCTCGATGCCATGAGGAAGTTAGGAACAGGGCTGTCGACAATATAACCTGGAGATGCTCCAACAACAAATGCAGGAAGGTTGTCAGCATCAGAAAGGGGAGCTTTTTGAAATTTTGCATCTCGAGTTGTGGCAGATCATCGGCCTGTCATACGGGTCGGCCAGGGGTTTGTCCCAACTCAACATGGAGAAGGGATCTCCAATCACACGGTTGTCGACTGGAAACAATTCCTGAGGGATGTAGCAGTCTCTTACTCACCAATCACCCCGAACAGATCGGTGGCCCTGGAGTCGTCGTGGAAATCGACGAATCGTTGTTTTGCCGCCGCAAGAACCATGTGGGGCATCACAGAGAGAATATATGGGTCCTTGGTAGCTATGAACAGGCCAGAAAGAGAGGGTTCTTAGTCCGAGTGGACAGGCGGGACGCAGCCACACTTCTACCCATTATTGAGCAGTGGGTGGCACCGGGATCCATCATGTGGACGGACATGCGGGCTGACTTCAATCAGCTGCCCAACATGGCAGCAGGATATCAGCACGGCACGGTGAACCACTTTTCGGCATTTTCCGTCAAAGCCGTCGCCTTATGCCGTTTCCTACTTGTTGAACGATGTACTCCAGAGTTAATAGAAACTGATTCATCCCTCGAAGTAGAATCACTGCCATCTGTTCCAGGGATGCCAACCTTTCAGAGCACAAATCAGTAACCATAAGGCTCAAAATCAGTAATTTGGGGAATAAATCAGTAATTTCCTATGCGGCGCCATGAATCTTAAAAGAATGGCAAGCGCACGCATGCGCACATGATTATCTGAAATTTGTTGTGATTTTACACCCACAAAGTTGCTATATATTGATTTTCAGTTCATCACAACACATAAGTTTTCAATGAAAAATTGGCTTCTATTAAGAGAATACTTGATAATTTTCCATCTTTCTCATGCAGCGAGTGCTGGATGGCCACCATACTGTACAGCACTTGCTACGATAGATCCCTATGCGAAAAAAAAAAAAAAAAAAAAACGTAATTTTTAGACAACATTCCGTACTGCCGTAATGGTCGTTAATTTCCGTACCAATTACGGGAAATCCGTACTAGTTGGCATCTCTGCTGTTCCAGTTTTCCTCTCGTCCTCCATCCCACTTCTGACACCAATTCGTCGCTGGTTTTGGTTTTACGAACCGGCGTAGAGGCCGAAATTGAAGGATTTTTTCATGTACTCCATTTACTGTAAACTTTTTTCCCCCCGAATTTTGGAACCTATTTTGCTGAGGTAACCTAGTTACGGTTGCTAACCAAGCGACGTATCCTTGCAATCCTGAAATGGTAGTTTTACTACACTGTCCCACATATATATAAACATGTTAGTGTGCTGAGCTGAACATGCTTAGAATATTAAAAGACCTGGTTTTTGTAACAAGTTATTTCGTTTGCAAAAGTAAGAATATGGTCGGCTTAATCTTAAAACACGATTTGGGATTATATTTCGCGATGAAATGGATCACATTTCTCCTGGAAAATCTGATGAATTTGAGGCTAAACTTAACTTAAGCCATGCCCAAAAAGTCAAAATACAATTGGCCTGCCCGTGAATTTCTTTACCCTGCTGAGAGAGTATGAATGTGATAAGCACGTTGGAAATGAATTCCTGCATTAAGATGTACAGGTGTTCATTTCCGATAACACGTTAGACAATAGACTGTTTTTCCGGGTACGCGACATTCTCGCGAAGAGATAGACTCCTCCCATTTTTGTCGGTGACTAGTTCAAATCAGTTCAAAAGCTTTGTCATTGGTTATAATTATTTAAAGGTATACATCCTCTCTTAATTGGTCGGATGACCTAAGGGTAATTTTATATATCCTGTCTTGTAATTGGTTGGCTTCGTAAGGGTCCTTCTGGTTGGTTGGTAATATCATGTGATATCTAAGCCACGTCGGGTGCCGCAGTATTTAAATGCCATGTGCAGAATTTTGTAGTCATATTATTTGAGAGTTTCATTTTATTCCGTTAACATGTATAGGATGTGCTGCTAGTTACTATCGATAAAACCGCCCAGCCTCTAGTTGTCCGCAGTACTGTTCTTTTGGTATTTTTTCCAGGCTTTATGCTTATCCTTTAGGTGTTTTCTTGTGGTTAGAGTCATCCATGATGGATGAGCACTTTGTCCTATTTTGGCTTTACAAGAAGCCAGTAACAATGAACTCTATGTGCATTGTTGTGATAAGTAATGCTGCATGTGTTTCTCTAGTTGCCAAGGATTTCTTTGGAATTCTTGAAAAACTGTATGTGTTCCTGACTAACAGCCATCCTCGTCTTGAGAAATTGCCAAAAGAAAATTCTCAAACGACATGCAGTTAAAACGACTCGTTGACACACCTCTGGTCTTGCAGAATTGATTCTGTCTGTGCTGTAAAGGCAACGTATCCAGCCATTCTTGAGGCATTAGAAGACATTGGAGAAAGTGAGGGCAAACCCACCGAGGAATGTAGATTTCCTTCTTCTTCTGAATGCGTGGGAGGAGCTTCTTTCAACCACAGATTCCCTGTAAAAAAATTGTGGGTTGTGGGGAGAAAGCAGTTGAGGTGATCAGCTGGTTCCAACACGCCAAACAAGGCCATGTATGGCCGCGCTCAAAATCAACGAGGAGGCTGCTCTCCAACCCAAGGTATAAAGGGCAGAGGAACAGGCGCAGTAATGCCTAACCAGGAGACACAAAGTGCTGATGTCGATAGCAGCTTTGATGAGAATGGAAGCGTAAAAGCGTCTGAAAAAGAATTCATGGGTGAAGATGGCAGCATTGAAAAACGACCATCAGCACAAATTTGTTGCAAGATGGTAGCCGTGGCAACACCTATACAAGTGCTATTGCATATGAAATTGGCCATTTGATTACGGAGGGAATGGCTGGAATGGGGCTTCTTTCATTTTTTTTTTTTTGCATTGTAGTGAAATATAAATTTCATGAAATGACATGATTGACATAGTGTCTCAATTTCATTACTGAAACAGAAGACTTTGATCGTAGATGGTGGGGAGGTGTTTTTACAAGGCAATTTTCAAGTGCAGGTATTATGTACGCTGTAGAAGCTAGAGGAAAGGCAGCAAGTATGATACCACCACTAATCAGGTGAAAGAAGAGGATGCACACATCCTTCAGTACCCGCAAGAGTCACAGAGGCAACAACATCAACTTCTCTCTGCGCCTGTTCCTCTGCCAATAAATCATGATCATAAACATTATATATTACATTAAGATGTTAGTGTATTGTGAAGTACATTGTAATTCAAGGTGTCAGTATTCACTATTGGTGTTTTTTTGTTATTTTTGATGTAAGTTTTTTAATATAATAGATATTATATCCTGCATCAACAATTTGTTGGCTTTTGATTGGTTGAGAGCTCGTCACATGACCAGAAATATTTGAGCTTTTTTTTAGAAAGAACTATATGAGAGTACTATTTGGGTTTACTATTTGATAGTTGAAAACATTTATCTTAATTTAATGAAAACAAAATATTTTAAATCTTTTTGGATAAAAATTGACATTTTTTTTTTTTTGGGGGGGGGGGGGGGGTTATTTTTATAAAATACATTTTTGATGTAGGATATAAAACAAATAAACCATGCCTCTATTCGAGGTACTGGTTAAAACTATGGGCCTCAGTGACTCCAAAAGTACCATTTGCTTCGGGGCTGCGCCCTTCAGCAAATAGTACTATTGGAGTCACCTCTTGCGCATAGTTTTAACCAGAACCTCTCAAGACAGTGTATATTTGTATAATATTTTTAGGTTTTTAAATTTATATCGGTTTGTATTTTTATTCTTTCTTTACAGTGAACCTGTTCATGTGATGCTGGCAAATGGTTGCTCTTTGAAGGTTTCCAACGATTTGGAGTTTAATCATCTGTCGGAAATACTTGGCAATGACATTCGATATAAGATAGGAAAAAATGGTCTGGTCTCTGAGCTGGAGAAAATAGTAGAATAAAATGTACCAAGTGTATGCTGAGTTATTTGACAAGTGTAGTTTTAGCAGTTCCCATTTTAGTATAGCAGTTGTTAAAAGTTTCAAATCAGTTTCACTTTGGAGTATGTCTGGGATGGAAATTAACAGTTTAGGCATGGAGAAAGTGGAGGCTATATTCCGGCCTGAAGTGGTGAGCCTTAGCGTGGCTGCCACCAGCCCGAACAACAAAAAGCTATTGGTTTGTGGAACAGTTACCAAGGTAATTTTGTGGTTATTATATTGTTAATCTATCAAAGGGACAGTCCCTTTTTTTGGAATATTTTTGCGGGCAGGTCCAAGGTATTGTCCCCATTGGTGGTATTACCATTTCAGAGGTAAGTCTAAAGTTTTCAATTTTAGAAATGTTGGTATTGGGTTTAGAGACCATTTCAGAGTGGTTGAAAAGTATTATGCCAATGTATATTTTTGTTGTGGGTTTTATTATTATTTGTACTTGTGTGCTTTTTTTCCCATTGATGAGTTGTGCCATTGTGTTTGGCTATTTCTCTCATTGGGTGGTAAATTATGTACGTGATAGAGGGGAGTTACAGAATGTTAAATCTATGCCATTTTCCCATTTTTTAAGTGGTCTTTTGTGCTCTTGTTTGTTTTTGGTTCTAGAATTCTGGGTGTGTTTTTTTTTCTTCTTCATGTTATTTATTTGTAATGATTGGTTTCATGTTTTGTAAAATATTTGTAGATTGGATCTTTGGTGTCGACAACCACCTTCAAGAGGCGTCGGCTAATGTTGAAAGATGCAGAAATGGAAGGGTCGCTGGGCCTCACTCTGTGGGGTTCAGCGGCTGAGAATGTAAATGTTGTGTTAAACGACACCGTTGTCGTCACGATAGTGTTGGTTCGAGACCAAGCCCTGTGTTCGACACAGCAAACCTGCATTGAGGAATGTTGTTGTTGTTGTTTTGCTTTTTTGATGGATATGTGGGCATTGTTGATTATTTACTTTGGCAAAGGTACCCTACATGTGAACACAAATGAAACTATCAAAACTATTTACCAATGTATGTGTGTTCTCTGATTTTATGTGATGGTTTTGAATAAATGTTTTCATTTGTTTGCATGTAAAGCAGAGTGGTAAGGGTTCATGGGATGGTTGTTTACATAGATCTTATGATGTTTATGTTATAAACCAAAACAGGTTTAGAATTAATTCATATCTGTTTTGCAATCATATTATTTGTATCACCATTTAGATGTTATTAGGTTTATATGAAATTAAAATATATTGCATCATGGTGCTAATATCTGAAGTAGATTTTTTGTTTTGTTGGTGTGCCATTTTTTGTCAGTTATGTGTGATTATGTGTGATTATGTCTAACTTTATTCTTTTTGGTTGTGTTGCTGTTTTTGCAGATTTCCAATGGATGTAGTGCTGGAGTCCGGTGACGTTCTACAATGTGCTGAGGGCGTGTGTGATGAGTTAGGGACAGTATCACTCCCAGCCCGCGTTCAATATCGTGTGGCTGATGGCATGGTGGTGGATATGGCTATGGTGGCATACCAGTGTTAGTTTTTGTTGTTGCTGTTATTCTTATGTAAATGTGTTCATTAGTGTTTATCTTTAACCTAGGTTACATGTATGTTTTTATTTCTTTCTCAGAGAAGTTTTTTTCCAAGATTACAATACAAACATAATCTTGTTGGATATATATAACAAGGTGTAATTTCATTGGACATCATTAGTGTTTTTGTCTCAGGTGATTTGTATAGACAATTTTATGTCATTTTGGGAAAGCAGTGTTATATTTACATGTATTTCAGGTTTTTAAAATTTCATTTCCTAGATCCACATTCCCTATATATCTGTGAATTAAATGTATCTTGTTCTGTGTACTCTTATTTTATCAGGCACCTAGGTGGAAGTACTGACACTACACCGAAAAGAACAAGGAACAATGGGGGGGGGGGGGGACACAGTAGCACTCATTGCGAAAAAGATGGAATTGGACCAGGCTACCAGGAGGGAAGAAGACGAGGTGCGTGAAGGGCTTCAAATGCAGCAACACAGGGTAGCGTGTTGATCCTCTGCCCGACCATCTTTGTAACAGCTTGGAGAAGAGAGTGAAGGATCGCTGAGCGCTTCCCGGTCCACCAATACTGTCACAGTATATAGCAAAGCTGGGAGTTCATTCAATAGGTTTTGTATAGACTATCAGCTAAATGAGAAATAGGTGGCTCAAAAATCTTTCCAAACATCTATTTGTTATATTTTTGTTAACATATTTTGTTTTCATACACGGTTTTACCGGAGCCGGTTGATAACCGTCATGACTCCGCCTTAAAAATGTGCCAAATCTTATCTTTTTTTTATATAGAATATTGAATCAGTTAATTTTTTAACTTGAGATGTTTATGTTCTTTCTCCTTTATTTGTACAACAGACCAGTTTCATGGATGCAAGACATGGAGGTGATGCTCCTGAGGGAGGTTAACGCGATCAACCTGTTGGCGTTCAAAGAACGGACAAAGGAGAGAGGGAAGGCTTGGGATGATGTAGCTTCCAACATGAGCAAGCATGGCCACAGAGTCACCAAACGGGCTGTGAGGGATAAATATAAGGCGGTGAAAGATGTGATTGTGAAGCGAAACGCGAGAGAACTTAAGGAGTCAGGCATCACTCCTGAGTTAACCGATGTGGAAACTGAAATCACCCATATCATTGAGGACCTCACGGAAGTGGAGAAAGAGACAAAGGAGCGGCAAACGGAGAAAGATTGCGACCAAGCAAAGAAGAACGACGGAGTGGAGATGCGGAAAAGGGCCCTGGAGACATTCGCAGAGACAAATCAAAAGTCAGAATCATTATTATGGCATTTTGGTGGAATGCAAATTCTAAGCAATGCAGATGTGTTGGCTCAAGGCTCATTAAATGGGTTCCTTACAGGTAAATTTAAATAATTAAAATTGTATAATATTTTTGAGATTTATATGCCTATCCAACAGCGTGAGACCAAAAGGATGAGGATGCTCAATGTTGGAGACGGCGAGAGCAGTTTAGAGGTATCATTGTGGGGGATCATTCTCTGACTTACTATCATCATCCCGCACATTGAGGGTTGACTGTAGCTTGAAGGATAAAAGCGATGTGTGGGACGGAAGATGGTTGGATGTCACTTCAACATTCTCATGGTCTTCCATGATGTAAAGGATGACCCAGGAGTGTTGAAGGCCTGGATCACTGACGACAGGGTAATACGCATTCTAATGCATAATGGTGCTGATGGACAATGTATTCCATCGGTTTCCCCAGATGACCTCTTTTGTTTGCTAGGCTGGAGCGAGGATCAATTAAGAAATTCTCGGCTTTTGATGGACATTTCCGGCCCTCTTCTAGACACGACCTTGACCATATGCAGCATTAATGTCAATGGGATTCAGAGCAAATTAGAAGCAGGAGTCATTGATTTAATGTTGAGAGACTATTCAGTGATATATCTCCTTGAAACTAAAACTGATAGGCCTGATTTTTCTCATTCTTACTTCAACAATTATGAAAGCTATATTTTGGAAAAGAATGGCGTGGGTAGACATGGTGGTATTTATGGCATTTGTATTTTCATTCAAAAATATATTTCATCGCATACCTCTAGAATATTAGGCACTTCTTCAGAATCTATTATGTGAATTCATTTTGATGAATTATGTTTAGGGTTTGAGTTTATTTTTCATGGTAATGATGTTTTTGATCATCTTTATCAGGACCTATTATATTTGAAAAGCATCTATAATATGCCTTTCTGCCTAGTAGGAGAACTAGCACGTTTGGTGATCCAATGTTGAGAGTGTGGTAAAAACAAGAATGCAAACGTTACAACACTTATCTCACCAAGTGAGTTCAAGACTGTAATTGAATCTGTGAAGGTCGTTTCAGGATTTGACACGAAGACTCGCCTGTTTTCAACATCCAGCCTGGCACTGAAGCTTGGACATAGCTTGAAGAAGGCCAGCATGATTTTGGTGAACAGAGCACTCATGGATTCTGATGGTGATACAATGAAAGCCAGAGTAGAGAAATTCATCACACTGCTTGAGAATATGTGGACGGATGAAATTTCATCACATGCCCGGTCTTCCATGCAGGTCTCAACCTAAGAGCCCTTTAACTGGGGGAAAATTCATCGTTTTTGAGACGAATCTGCTTGGACTATTTCGAATTTGCATGTCTTGCTTGTCCAAGAACATGCATGTGGAGAAGGTGTGCCCCCGCACTTATGGGTCTCAGGTCAAGGGAGGTGCCTGTCTAGGCTGCCTTCCTCAAGTTCTCCCTGTTTTGCTTGTATTTGTACATGCTATGTACTGTAATCAACTTTACCAACATTATCAAGGTTTTCTTCATGACTTCAGGATCCGCCAGGACATCTTCAGAAACATGTTTCTGCATAATTATCCTGCATTTCATCTGTTGCCTGCAAAATAGTATTTGTCGCCATGGGTCTTGCATACAGTCTCTCTTCATATACAGTGCAACATCTACGCACACACAATCTACGTTAGTACACACTTTTTGTGTCAGACTGTCCAGAGTGTTATACCATTGAAAGTGAAAGTAGACATGGCTTATCCCGGGGAGCAGCTGGACAACATCATTTATTGTCAGCAAAGTTTGCTGTGGGGATACCCAAGGACAAGTGTGACTCATCGGGAGGCAGTGGTGAGGAGAGCGGGGGAACGAGATTCTACCACCGGGCTTGATGGGCGTGGTGATCATCGACGGAGGTCCAGTTTACAGCGGCGTCAGGAAGGAGCCATGCAGTGAGTAGACTGTCCGGAATTTTCGTTGGTGATCTTACTCGAGCTGAGGAGCAAGGATTTTACTTCCTAGTAGTGAACTGTGTACATGTATTTATAATTATATTCTCTTTTTTTAATTATTAGTCGTTGTATTTGAAAATGAATGTCTTAGTATTTTATATGTCTATCTTTTTATTATGTTCACACAATGTCCACACAAGTTTTAGATATGTTCGATTTCAATCACTAAAACGTTTGAAATATTTCCGATCACGAATTTTATATTATCATAATTCATCAGCCACCTTTCAAACAGAAATATATCGAGTAGAGAATTGTGTTTTTAATCTTATACTTCTTAGTGGTGATGTGGAAACCAATCCTGGTCCAAACTATAAATTTCCATGTAGAACATGTGAAAAACCAGTTAAGAATAATCAAAACGGTCTTCTGTGTTCCATATGTCAAAAATGGCATCATACCAAATGCCAAGATATAAGTATACACGAGTATACTAGATTATACCAAAACCCAAATGAAAAATGGACTTCTTTAACATGTTCTTTACCCTCTTTTTGCGACTCGCTATTCACAAACTCCATTGCAAATGTTGCACGTACTCGACGTATAAGTGAATCTGAATTAAGTACCCCAACCAATGTCGATAACACAACACTTTATGAATGCTTTAATGATAAATTCGAGGCAAAAGGCCTGCATTTCGTCCATTTAAATGTTAGATCCATTTTGTATAAAATTTCTGAACTTCGATTACTTTTTTCTAAGAATAAAATTTCCATTATCGCAATTTCTGAAACGTGGTTAAACTCGTCTGTAAATGATGAAGAAGTCTGTATAGATGGATATTGCATTTTACGACGAGACAGAACATCTGGGCAAGGAGGTGGTGTTTGCCTCTTTATTAGAAACGATATTGCCTTCAATTTAAGAGCCGATCTCATGTTAGAAAACGTTGAATCATTGTGGGTCGATGTCCTTTTACCACGAACCAAACCAATTACATTTGGCGTCTACTACAGACCCCCTAAAGATCATACTTTTATTGAAAGACTCTCCGAAACTTTTGATAAATTAACAAAAGACGATGAGGTCATAGTTTTAGGAGACATAAATATTTGCCTTTTGCGAAAGTCTCCATTATCCAGAAAATATGAAAATATATTGAATTTAAATGGTTTGAACCAACTTATAAATCTGCCCACTCGTATATCACAGACGACTTCCTCATTAATAGATCACGTATTATGTAGTAAAGAAGAGCATATATGTCAAAGTGGCGTTATTGACCTTGGCATAAGTGATCATTCACTAACTTATTGCTCAAGGAAGCTTATTAGGCCCGTGTTTGGGCACCACAAAACTATATCCATTAGAAGAATGAAAAGTTATAATGTAGATGATTTCAATTTAAATTTATCTCTAGTCGATTGGTCTAAAATAACAGAATGTAACGAAGTAAATATGGCATGGGCAAATTTTAAAACTATTTTTTTATCAATAGTTAATATGATTGCACCTCTTAAACAAGTAAGAATCAAGCAAAGAACAGAAAAATGGATGAACAATGAAATTATTGCGATAATTAAAGAGAGAAATGTAGCTTACAAAAATATGAAAAGGGATATTAGTAATTTGGATCTCGCAAGAAAATACAAAGCATTAAGGAATCTAGTACAAAGAAAGGTTAAAAGAGCTAAAGTCGAATATTTTCAAGATCAAATTGAAGAAAACAAACATGACTCCAGGAAGTTAGGGAAAAATTTGAAGGGTTTAGGTCTTAAAGGCAAAGGGAAAAGTGCTCAAGAGACAGTTATTAATGTCCAGGGAGAATTATGTCATGATAAATCAAGAATAGCAAATGAGTTCAATAATTATTTTACAACTGTGGCTGACAAGTTAGCGTGTAAATTACCAGTAAACACGAACAAATTCCATGCCGACAGTGAAAGATTTCAAAAGTTTTATGACGAGAAAGACATCTCAAAAGATAGTTTTTCACTTTTCTCCAGTTACAGAAAAGTTTGTTTTATATGAGTTAAACAAGTTGAAAGTATCGAAAAGTACTGGACTAGATATGATACCAGCCAGATTTTTAAAAGATGGGGCGAGAAATTTGTATGAACCTTTGAATTATATAATCAATTTATCTCTTATGTCTTCTACCTTTCCTGACGACATGAAAATTGCAAAAGTAACTCCGCTACATAAAAAGAAAGACAAAACTGACGTTGGTAATTATAGGCCTATCAGTGTTTTAAGCGTAGTTTCAAAAATTTTGGAAAAATCGGTTCATGCTCAAATAGAGAAATATTTTCAAGAAAAAAAGTTAATATATGAATTTCAGTCCGGCTTTCGTAACGGATATTCCACTGAAACATGTTTAATACATTTATCGGATTTTGTTAGGAATGAAGTTTCTCAAGGGCGCTTTGTTGGAATGGTTCTTCTGGACTTACAAAAAGCCTTTGATACTGTAAATCATAACATACTGTTAAAGAAATTGGAAGTGATGGGTTTGGATTCGGCATGTGTTAAATGGTTTAGATCATATTTAACTAATCGTCATCAAGTGGTAACTACGTATGCAGAAGGTAATATCTGATTCCCTGCCTATTAAATGCGGGGTTCCACAAGGGAGCATTTTAGGCCCCATTCTCTTTATGTGTTATATTAATGATATGTGTACTTGTGTTAATGATTCTAAATTACTTTATATGCTGACGATAGTGTGTTACTATATTCAGATACAAATCCTAAGTCAATTGAAGAAAAACTAAGTGCAGAATTGGCAAAATGCATCGAATGGATGACAGACAACAAGCTTAGTTTACATGTTGGAAAAACAGAAAGTATTTTATTTTGTTCGAAGGGAAAGTTTAAATATACACGTGACTTCAAGGTTACCTATAATAATCAAGTGATTGAGAGAAAAGATTCAGTAAAATATTTAGGAATAAATTTAACTAGTGATCTGTCATGGACAGGTTTGGTAGATTCAATTGCCAAAAAGGCTAATGCTCGCTTAAATTTTGTGTATAGATACCAAACTTGTATGAACATGAAGTCGAGACGTATTTTGTGTTTTGCTTTGATACAATGTTTATTTGATTATGCTAACGCTGCTTGGTACAGTAGTCTGGGCAAGATGGATAAGAAAAAGTTAAGAATAATTCAGAATAAGATGGTAAGATTTATTAATTGCTTAGGCCCAAGAACACACGTCGGGAAAAATGAACTTGAAGAAGCAGGTATACTCCATGTAGGTCAAAGGTCTAAACAACTCGTGTTACACCATGTCCATAAAATATACTACTCAGATGTAGATCATTATATTACTAATAATTTTACTCGTGTCTCAAATATCCATGGATACGATACAAGAAATAGTCATTTTAATTTTGTTTTACCCAAGCGAAAAGGACAAATTGGAAACTCTTTTTATTTTAATGGTATCCAATTTTGGAATTCTCTCCCAAAACATGTCAAAATAGTTCAGAATTTTTCACACTTTAAAAGTGTATTAAAACAATACCTAAAGCATGAATCCCTTTCAAGAACAGTAATATCAGTAATCTTAAATCACAGTTCATTATGTGTAGCGCACGTTTTTAAGTTTAATCTTGCATAATATACCGTAGATCATTGTTTGCTATAAGTTCTAGAAATTTTTGTTGTTGTTTATGTTATATTATTTATTCGTAATATTCGTAGTAGTTATTAGTTGTGATATTTTATTCTCATGCCGTACTGTACACGTACTTTATAGGACCCCGTTGGAAATAAGCCTTTTCCTGCTTTCATGGGTTATCCTGTCAATGTATCTTCTCGTTCCATTTTGCTTTATGTATGCATTCAATGTACTATACTTGACGAATAAAATCAATCAATCAAGGTGGTGGCAACTTGCCTGGACTGTGGCCACCTCCGTGAATGGCAGAGCCAGCCAAAGATTGGAGATGAGATGGCTGGGAACCTCCTATTATCAGCTGTCATACTGTATGGGGGAGGTAGTCCTACTAAGGTTCTCAGTGTCCTGAGACACATGAATCTCAAAGCCATCTCCGTAAATACTTTCTTAGGATACCAGCGTGATTACTTCCAGCCAGCCATCATCAGAGTGGTGAAGAAGGAGCAGACGAAGCTCGTCAGGGAGATACCAGAAGAGGAGCGGCTTGTACTTGGTGGGGATGCACACGCTGATTTACCTGGACACTGCGCTAAGTATGAGTCGTACGTGCTCATGGACCTGAAGAGAGTGCTGCTTTTGCAGCAATGTTTGAAAGAGAAGATCCCGATATGAATAACAAATTCCCGGAAGATTCACCGCAGCAACTTCTTTTGCAAGAACAGAAGAAGCGCCTTAGTCGCAGCCCTAAGGGAATGAGGTGGCACCCAGCTATAATTCGCCTTTGCATTGCTTTGTGTGCGAAATCTCCCAAGGCATATGACATACTACGTACCTCTGGATTTATAACTCTCTCTACCCAGCGCACATTACGCTGCTACATCCACTTCATGAACCAAAAACCAGGATTCAACAAAGAATTTATTGAAAGAGTGTGCGACGACATGAACTTTAAGTCTCTTGGGGAAACACAGAGAAAAGTAACTCTTGCCTTTGACGAGATGAAAGTATCCCAGGGTCTGGTATATTCACACTCCACAGGTGATATCACAGGATTTAGCAGCCTGGGCCTATGTACCATGAATACAGGCAACACACCCTGTATAGAGGTGACTCACCTAGCAAGCCGACAAGGCAACACAGCGTGCAAAGAGATGACTCTGCTAGCAAGCCAGGAAGGCAACGCAGCATGCCAAGGGTTGACCCAGCTAGCAAGCCAAGAGATGACCCAGTTAGCAAGCCAGGAGATGACCCAGCTAGCAAGCCAAGAGATGACCCAGCTAGCAAGCCAAGAGATGACCCAGCTAGCAAGCCAAGAGATGACCCAGGAGATGACCCAGCTAGCAAGCCAGGAGATGACCCAGCTAGCAAGTCAAGAGATGACCCAGCTTGCAAGCCAGGAGATGACCCAGCTAGCAAGCCAAGAGATGACCCAGTTAGCAAGCCAGGAGATGACCCAGCTAGCAAGCCAAGAGATGACCAAGCTAGCAAGCCAAGAGATGACCCAGCTAGTGATAGTGATAATGCTGGCGGACATGTTGATGTTCATCATAATGTTGAGACTGAGAGCGCGGGCGGTATTCCGGATGAAGCTGAAATCAGTGAGTCACCATTTTCTTCCGAGATAGAGTTCGAGGATGAACAATCTGAACTTTCGAATTCTGATAACCGGTCTCAGACACGCTCCCAATCTCCTGATCCCTTGGGTCAGCTTCAAGGTCAAGCTGAGGAATGTCAGGTGAGTACAGTATTGCTTGATGCGCCGCGCTTGTTTGGAGTTTTTCTGAACAAGCGCTCAAACTAGCTGTCTAGTATTAGTTTGTGCTCATCTCTCTCTCTCTTGTATCCTTCCTCTGTTCAGGTCGGAGATCGTCGGCATCACGACACTGCGTGATAGACCTCTATGCCATTTAAAAATTTAATCAAATCTCAAAATTTGCTCAGAGAGGGAGGGGAAACCCCCTCTCAAATCCACCACTGGATGTAGACAGAATATTAAAAGATCAGACACAGGCACACCGTGCATGAAGTCATAGACCACATACACAGTGCGTGAAGGTCAGACACAGGCACACCGTGCATGAAGTCATAGACCACATACGCAGTGGGTGAAGGTCAGACACAGGCACACCGTGCATGAAGTCATAGACCACATACACAGTGCGTGAAGGTCATAGACCACATACACAGTGCGTGAAGGTCAGACACAGGCACACCGTGCATGAAGTCATAGACCACATACACAGTGAAGGTCAGACACAGGCACACCTTGCATGAAGTCATAGACCGCATACACAGTGCGTGAAGGTCAGACACAGGCACACCGTGCATGAAGTCATAGACCACATACACAGTGGGTGAAGGTCATAGACCACATACACAGTGCGTGAAGGTCAGACACAGGCACACCGTGCATGAAGTCATAGACCACATACACAGTGAAGGTCAGACACAGGCACACCTTGCATGAAGTCATAGACCGCATACACAGTGCATGAAGGTCAGACACAGGCACACCGTGCATGAAGTCATAGACCACATACACAGTGCGTGAAGGTCAGACACAGGCACACCGTGCATGAAGTCATAGACCACATACCCTGAGCGTGAAAATCAGACACACTGCAATTTGTTTGCCCCTAAAACCATGCAATCAAATCTTTACAAACTAGACCCAACAAATTAGTCAAGTGTTGAAATGTTAACTCCTGCCAAGTTATTTTGCTCTAACAATTTTTGTTAACAAATTACGTTATTTCGACTTAGGGGGGACTTATTTTTGGGTTGGGTTTTACATCATGATTGTATTTAATTATCTTTTTCTTATAATTTGCAGAAAATTTTATGCAGCAGCAAAAAAAGGAGGCTCCGGTCCAAAGAAGCTGTAAAAAACGGATCCAAGAGAAGGAGAATTTCCAAGAAACTTAAATATTGCCAAAATAAACTGGATCACAAAGCAAAAATAGCCACATATATTTCAACACAGAGTAAGACGAGGGATGATAGCGAATGTTCAAGCACTACTGTGGAATCTGTGGATACTAACTTTGGAACTCCTATAAATACACCTACACCTAAACCCAAACCTAGCTACAAGAATGATGATCATGTATTTTACAGTGCAGATCCACTCGCAAAAAAGTTTGCACAATGGAGAAGCCTTCATCGACAGTTACAAGTCTTAGAAAGACAGCCAATTCAGTGAGCCTCGTGTTGCATAAACTGTAGATGTAAGCATGGTAATCCAACTATTCATTGCATTTTTTTCCCCCTGCCAACACTAGCTCACATTTTCTTTTGGAGAGCCGATGTAGAAAATCTTTCCAAAAGTTAAGGCATGAGTTACTTGCCCATTTAAGCAAATGTCCAAATATGACCAAATTCAAACTTGTTTTGTATATCTGGCATGCACGGCACATGTAATTTTCTAGATAAAGTGCTAGTTCTGTGGTTCGGATGTGTCAAGGCAGCATATCCTACGAGTGTATGAATGGGACATGAAAAGCTCACAAAGTCTTTGATTGCTATATCGCATTGGAGAAGATCCAGTCCACTTGACCTCATCTTATCGCTGCCCCAATACGTGAAATATGGATTAGAAAAGAAATGTTGTGCATAGTTATAGCTGACCTGTACAGGTCATCTCTCAGTTTCTCAACAGAGTGGACAATGTGTTACATCTGAGACATGGATGCGATGAACTGAAGGGCAAAGCTGACAGTGCTTGGCTCAACAGCTTCAAACCAAAAGCGAGATTCGTACGGATGTCTTAATTACCAACAACTATCGCTACCAGAGGGGGAGACCGAGGAGTCACAAATGAAAATCAAAGAAGAACTTCATAAATCATAACCTCATGCCAATAGAAGAGAAGTTGAAACAAGAATGGCAAAAACATTTTTCCTTCAAGTCAATGGAACAGCCTAGTGCACGCACGCCGGTAATGCGTGCACTTCAGGAGGAAGCAGACATGTTTTTCTGTTGCTCTGAGTTTTTGCTGTTAAACAAGGAAAATATTCATTTTCTAACGATAAAACTTTGAAAATTGTTATTATAGGCGCATAAAAAACAGGTTGTTGGGCAACTCCAAATTTACGCACACTATTCTAACTGTACGTCATAAAATCAGCAAGGGTGCGTCATACCATCTCCATGACGCGATTTCATATCTTGCGGCCTGGAAGAGAGGATCTTATTTATCACACTAGTGTCCTTAGACGATATCCAACATCTTTGTGTCAAAGAACTTCGTAGTGAGCTTCAAAAGAGAGGTCTTGACAAAAACGGCTTAAAGGCAACATTTACCGCTCGTCTGAAAACGGCCTTGGATCTTGAGATCGCAGCACAAAATGCTGATAAAGAAATAGAAAGGCTTGAAGAAGGCATTAAAGAACAAGGCAATCAAGTTCTCCTTGAAATATTGGCGTTCGTGAAAAGCATTAATTAAAGACTCGGACGTCTAGAAACCAAGAAAGAAGATCGCGATGCCACAACTAACACTACCTTTGTGGAAGAGGGCATTGTCGATGACACTATCCTTAATAAATCTAACCGCCGTTAACACCTACTAGATCTACTTCTACTTCACCACCATACCAGGAGCAGATCGAGGGATACCGCATCTGACATTGTGTTATCCACAACAAACACGACGTAGTTGTGGTCGGAGATTCGATGATCAAACACATCCAACGCCAAAGCTGTTTCTGGGAGATCTTTGGATTTCAACGCAGTCGATCAGAGGTCACGACTGAAAACAGCCTTCAGACCATCCAAGGTGGACATGAAAGA
Source organism: Strongylocentrotus droebachiensis (assembly GCA_035222895.1). NCBI lineage: Eukaryota > Metazoa > Echinodermata > Echinoidea > Camarodonta > Strongylocentrotidae > Strongylocentrotus > Strongylocentrotus droebachiensis. The sequence goes on from JAVYIG010005903.1 coordinate 26,805, forward strand.
CTGGGAGAAATATCTTCAATTTGTAATAAGGGTAATGAATTAAGTGAAAGTCTGACAAAATCAAGGATGATCCGAAAAAGATAGTGGACGGTCGGAAATATAAGTTCCAGTGTGGGAACTGTGATAAGCCAGTCAAACGTAATCAACCTTCTGTGTTCTGATTGTAAAAGACGGTTTCACACTGCTGGTCGAGCTTTAAGTTTTTCAGAGTACCGTTGGTTATATCATGAATGCCCTGATGAGAAGTGGAATTGCTTTTTGTGATTCATTATTTACTGACGATTGTCTAGAGAAAGAAAACCAAAATGAGATTGGAGAGAAGGAGAGGTTAGTCCTTGGTGGCAATGGACGGGCGGACTACCCTGGCCATTGCGCCAAATTTGGTCTGTACACCCTCATGGACCTGAGAGGAAACAAGATCATTGAAGTCCAACTGGTCCAGGTAAGAGAAAGTTAACACCATGAATCTCTCATTAATAGATTTACTGAATAGAAATAATATATATGAAAGGAAAAAAACAAGGAAACACAGGAGAAAAACAGATTCCATTGATATTAATGTGTGACATATAGTGCAATAAGCATCAGACAGTAATTACTGGGGGGGGGGGGGTGAATCTTTGAAGGCCAGCAAATTTATCATTGTATCATTATTGTTTCATTAATATTATTATGCAATTTTGAACATTTGTCTCCCTTTCTTTCTTCAGAGCAACAAAGTATCAAGCAGCAATGCCATGGAAAAAGAAGGACTTTCCAGGGCACTGGCTAGTTTGGATGAGAAAGAAGTGACTGTAGGGACTCTGGTGACAGATCGGCATCCAGACATCGACTATAGATTTGATATTCGGCACATTTCTAAAGGTTAGTCTGATGTGTTTTAATATGATGGGTTTATGGACATGTGATTGTGAAGTCTTATGGGGTAGAATACAGTTCCTAATCCTATCCTGCTTGGAGAAAAATTGAAAGGTAATCTTTCACAGTATCCCTGTGTTTCCTTTTTTATGCTACTGGTATTTAATGATATATAATAATCCTCACCCTCTCCCCCACACACTTCCCTTGCCAATATGAAATTACAGGACTCAAGAAGAAGATCAATGCTTTGTCGAAGCTGCATGACTGCGAGATTGTTGGCAGATGGAAGAGGTCCATCAACAACCATCTCTACTGGTGCGCCGCATCCACACGTGACGGTGATGGAGCCATGATATGATGCAAGCGAAGTTTGCATCACTTCTAAATCACATGCGGAACATCCACGAGGGCCATGGGGACACCTACCCAAAGTGTGCTCATGGAGAGCAGTACTCGCAACGAGGGTGGGTGAAACATGGTAAGAGCTTGATGGTCTTGGATATAAAAAAAGTGTTTTGTATTTGTACAAGTATATGATTACTTTTCATATGTAACATTCAATACTTTTATTGCGCTGTAGAATATTTATTTGAGTGTGAAATATTGATACTAATTAATATACAGATACAGTATATCAGAGTCTTACAGTTTGGACCCCTCTTTGCCAGTTATTAGGAGAAAAGATGAATGTTGAATTATTTGGCTTGTTTGGGCTTCTGTAGAGCTGAAGTAATTGCAGAGATGGTATCAACCATGTGATTTAAAACATTTTTGTCATTCACTGTCTAATGGCGAATTATTTCTTCTTTTGATTATTAGGGACCAAGGCTTATGAGAAGATTTCTGAGGAGTTGACAAAGACGAGGCTGTCGGATGACGTGAAGAAGCTGCCCCACATACAGCAGACCAGTGCCATTGAGGCATTGAATGGCAAGCGTTCTTCTCTATTGGTGCCCCAAAAATGTTGGCCTACTCGTATGCTGATATGGTGTGTAGGTAAGGAATAATTGTTTCTGCTCTTGTAAATGTGGATAAGAAGAAAAAACAGGTAGTTTGCAATGTAAGTGTTCTTAATTTAAATTTTCAAATACATGCATTTGAATCATTTAATAGCCTGAAAACGTGTTTACTTATTCACCCATACATCAACCCCTTATTTCTTCTTGATTGAAATGGAGGTTCTTCCCAAGATAGTGAGGACATCAACCCAACAGTTACTTTCTCCACTTGGTGCTAGGTCAACCAGTAACCCAACATCAGTGACAACACTCACACAAGCACTCTTCCCGCGCTTTGAAGATGCAGCTGTCTTCCAGTGCATCAACATGCAGTCGTCCAGGAAAGTTCAAGAGAGATATGCTGAGATTTGCACAGACGTGAATGTTGACCACGAAGAGGGCGCAGTAGGGTAGAGTGCCCCTCTGCCCCTGCCTTGATTGGCTAGTAATGCTGGCTCTCTACAAGAATTATTGCCACGCTGCCAAATTGCTCCGTTGAAGAAGTACGTGACCTGGAGGAGGCAACTCGTGGGCAAGCCGATAATGAGGGTTGGATGAAACATCGCAGGGAGAGGGTGACTGGGTCAGTGGCCCATGCTGTGATGACGAAGCAGCGGTCAAAAGAAAAAAAGGGGGAAGAAGTGAACACGGCCTCACTTGTGAAGATGATCTTGGGGTACGAAGCTGTCGACTCTTAATTGCCAGCCTTGAAGTACGGTCACGAGATGGAGGAGGAAGCAAGGAGTGCCTACGTGCTGGAACACAAAATAGGTCATCGACACTTTGAAGTTAAGGATTGTGGACTCTTTGTCGTAGGTGACAAAGTCTTTCTTGGGGCATGCCCGGATGGCATCATCAAATAATCTTGTTGTGACACCAGTGGTCTTAAAATCAAATGTTCGAGCCACTCCAAGACTTGCCACCGGCTGATCCCGAGCCACTCCCGAGCCTTGCCACCAGTCGAACCCAGGCCACTCCAAGCCTTGCCACCGACTGATTTCGAGCCACTCCAAGACTTGCCACCAGTCAAAATGGCACAGGATTTGTGTGGGAGAGGAAACCGAGACGGATGTCGATTTCACTGTGCTGCCACAGAGCGTGAAAGTGAAGCGTGGTGAAGCAAACCATGCTGCAGAAGTGTTGAATGTTTAGGCTTTGAAACATAATACTTTATAGCATCATGTTTTTTTCTTCATCAACACTTTGAAGTTAAGGATTGTGGACTCTTTGTGGTAGGTGACAAAGTTTTTCTTGGAGCAAGCCCGGATGGCATCATCAAATGCTCTTGTTGCGACACCGGGGTTCTGGAGATCAAGTGCCCACACAGCATCGCCCACACGAAACTGTCCAAGGACAACCTGAATTCCTGCCTTCTAGAGATGGAACTGGTGACTTGGAACTGAAAAAATCTCACCCATACTATAGTTAGGTATAACACCAGATGGGCGTGACAGGCACAAGATGGTGCCACTTCTTTGTGTATACCCGCCAGGGCCATGTGACCATCAAAGTTAATTTCGACGAGGACAGATGGAATGAGCTAGTCGAGAGAAGCAGACGCTTCTTCCATGAACGTATTTCGAAAGAAATGGTGGACAAAGAACTATTCGAACAGATGGGGCGTTGATGTTAATATTTGGAACATGTTCATGAACAAAAAGATTTTAATTTTTTCTTTAGTTTCTGGATGCTGTACCATATACATTGACCTGACCGGGAAGCGATGGTTCGTGTACTCGCGCATGCGCAGATTATATCCGTGAACTGGCTAATTGTGGGAAGAGAAGAAAAAAGGTCTTTCTCGCAATCCGAAAAAAATGAGGTGGCATCCGGCCATAATCAGGTTGTATAAAGCTCTTTCTGCCAAGACGCCTGCAGCCTACGAATTATTAAGAACATCTGGATTTTTGACACTCCCAACCCAGAGAACTTTGAGATACTATACCAATTTTACTGCGAGTGAGGCAGGTTTTAACAAGGAGTTCTTGGCTCGCGTTTGCCAAGATATCAAATTGAAAGGACTAGGAGAGATCGAACGGAACATCATGCTAGCATTCGACGAAATGAAGGTATTTCAAGGACTAGTCTATTCAGACCAAACGGGACATATTATTGGCTTTACCAGCCTGAGCTCGGCGGCCGATGAGATGGCAGCATTTGCCAGGAAATGTGAAGGCGAAGACCCGCAGATGGCATCACATACACTTGTTTTGATGGCAAGGGGAATCTGTACGTCGTTTTGCAGAGCAGTAGCGCGTTTTGCAACTGGAGGAGCCACAAAAGACAAGTTGTACCACATAATTATGGAGGGAATCGAATATCTGGAAACTTATGGGTTTTCTGTTCGAGGACTGCGATGGAGCGGCATCGAACAGGGGCTTACTCAAGCTGCTGACTACATCCAGTCCTGAGCGACATACCTTTACTAATCCAATCAATGGGAAACATATATACCTCTTCAGTGATGTGCCTCATCTCCTCAAAACTACTCGAAACAATCTGGAGAACTCCAAGTTGCTCTGTTGAAGAAGTACGTGACCTGGAGGAGGCAACTCGTGGGCGAGCCAATAATGAGGAGTGGATGAAACATCGCAGGGGGAGGGTGACTGGGTCAGTGCAGACCTGCCAACCTCTGGAGTTCAAAAACTGTATTCTTTAATCCCAAAAGTTGTATTTTACTGACAAAAGTTGTATTCTTAAAAATAAACACGGACTGTTACGCGGATCAATTTTTTTATGGATCATTTGTTGAATATGCATGATTTTGTCACGACTGTTGTGTTCGATGAACCAATGAACATCCCCAAATTGCCAATTTGAGATGCTTGTAGGATACTTTACGGGACAGAATGAGCATTTTACCATTGAAAATGGCTAACACACACACAAACTAAATCGTATTTTATTCAGGAAAATCGTACTGTCGTATTTGCTTCTAAAAATCGTACTAAATACGACTAAATCGTACTGGTTGGCAGGTCTGTCAGTGGCCCATGCTGTGATGACAAAGCAGCGGTCAAAAGAAAAAAAGGGGGAAGAGGTGAACACGGCCTCACTTGTGAATAGGATCTTGGGGCATGAAGCCATTGACTCTTCATTGCCAGCCTTGAAGTACGGTCGCGAGATGGAGGAGGAACCAAGGAGTGCCTACGTGCGGGAACACAAAATAGGTCATCGACACTTTGAAGTTAAGGATTGTGGACTCTTTGTGGTAGGTAACAAAGTTTTTCTTGGAGCAAGCCCAGATGGCATCATCAAATGCTCTTGTTGGGACACCAGTGGTCTTAAAATCAAATGTTCGAGCCACTCCAAGACTTGCCACCGGCTGATCCCGAGCCACTCCCGAGCCTTGCCACCAGTTGAACCCAGGCCACTCCAAGCCTTGCCACCGACTGATCCCGAGCTACTCCAAGACTTGCCACCGGTCGAAATGGCACAGGATTTGTGTGGGAGAGGAAACCGAGACGGATGTCGATTTCACTGTGCTGCCACAGAGCGTGAAAGTGAAGCGTGGTGAAGCAAACCATGCTGCAGAAGTGTTGAATGTTTAAGCTTTGAAACATTATACTTTATAGCATCATGTTTTTTTCTTCATCAACACTTTGAAGTTAAGGATTGTGGACTCTTTGTGGTAGGTGACAAAGTTTTTCTTGGAGCAAGCCCAGATGGCATTACCAAATGCTCTTGTTGCGACACCGGGGTTCTGGAGATCAAGTGCCCACACAGCATCGCCCACACAAAACCGTCCAAGGACAACCTGAATTCCTGCCTTCTAGAGATGGAACTGGTGACTTGGAACTGAAAAAATCTCACCCATACTATAGCAAGGTACAACACCAGATGGAGGTGACAGGCACAAGATGGTGCCACTTCTTTGTGTATACCCGCCAGGGACATGTGACCATCAAGGTTGATTTTGACGAGGACAGATGGAATGAGCTAGTCAAGAGAAGCAGACGCTTCTTCCATGAATGTATTTCGAAAGCAATGGGGGACAAAGAACCATTTGAACAGATGGGGCATTGATGTTAATATTTTGGATGTTCATGAACAAAAAGATTTTTATTTTTTCTTTAGCTTTCGGATGCTGTACCATATACATTGACCTAACCGGGAAGCGATGGTTCGTGTACTCGCGCATGTGTAGATTATATCCGTGAACTGGCTGATTGTGGGAAGAGAAGAAAAAAGGTCTTTCGCGCAATCCGAAAGGAGTGAGGTGGCATCTGGCCATCATCAGATTGTGTATCGCTCTTTCGGCCAAGTCGCCTGCAGCCTACGAATTATTGAGAACATCTGGATTTTTAACACTACCCACTCAGAGAACTTTGAGATGCTATACCAATTTTACTGCGAGTGAGGCAGGGTTTAACAAAGAGTTCTTGGCACGCGTTTGCCAAGATATCAAATTGAAAGGACTTGGAGAGATTCAACGTAACATTATGCTAGCATTCAACGAAATGAAGGTATTTCAAGGACTAGTTTATTCACACCAAACGGGACACATTATCGGCTTTACCAGCCTGAGCTCAGTGAACAATGAGATGGCAGCATTTGCCAGGAAATGTGAAGGCAAAGACCCGCAGATGGCATCACATGCACTTGTTTTGATGGCAAGTGGGATCTGTACGTCGTTTTGCCGAGCAGTGGCATATTTTGCAACTGGAGGAGCCACAACAGACCAGTTGTACCACGTAATTATGGAGGGAACCGAATATCTGAAAACTTGTGGGTTTTCTGTTCGAGGACTGCGATGGAGCGTCATCGAACAGGGGCTTACTCAAGCTGCTGACTACATCCAGTCCTGAGCGACATACCTTTACTAATCCATTCAATGGGAAACCTATCTACCTCTTCAGTGATGTGCCTCATCTCCTCAAAACTGCTTGAAACAATCTGGAAAACTCTGGCTTCAACCGCAACACAAGGAGCATAAAGGTAAGTTTAATACAAAATTTAGCAATTCTAGTTGGTAGAAAATAAAATAACTTGGCGTCGCAAAAAAATACAAGGTGGCTGAAGGTGATAAACGGAGATGTAAGTCGTGATGGGAGACAAGTGGTCCAAAACAACCCCTTCAGAATTAGACACCATCTATAATATGATTTTTTTTGTGTGCACGTTATCACTTTTCCTATATTTCTTTTGGTTCAGTTACTGCAGTTGGATCTGACTTGGATACAGATGAACACGATATGATACCTCAACTTGAAGGTGACATGATTATTGTGAAATATACCGAATTCATTATTGGCCCTGTTTGGCCAATACATGTTCTTTCTTTGGTAATTACAGGCAAATTCTGATATTTCCCAGTGTGTCAAAGATGTTAGAACAAGTTGTACAACACCAGTTTATAGAGTAGTTTGCATGAAAATGATATTTATATAGAGAACAGTCTGGATTCAGACCTAAGCATTCAACAACATCTACCCTAATAAAGGTCACAGATGATTGGCCTAAGGCCATGGACGATTCTTAATACACAGGTACTGTATTTATCGACCTTCGAAAAGCATTCAACACTGTCAACCATCAAATTCTTATGAAGAAAATGCATAACATCCGTATTAAAGAATAACCACCTTGAAATAATTAGAGATGGTGATTTATATTTCAATGTCAGGGGACCCTCAATAAGGAGAGCTGAATGCTGTGCTATTTTCCTTCACATTAATCTATAAAGAACCTGTCTCTTTTTCTTTTTCAGAACTCTAAAGCGAAAAAAGAAGATCCAGAAACTAGTACTAGTACGGCCCTGGCCGGTACGATACGTTTGACATTTGCCCCAGTCACGTCCGGGATATCAAGGGTATGGCAGATAACGGACCCCGGCCGGGGCCTGTGATCGACTGTTTACTTATCGCTAATCCTGTGATGTTATCATCTCTCCCCCCCCCCCACCATGTTATATGAGCGGGTTGATCAGAATTCTGTAATTTTATACTTATAGACCTACATTAGAAATAGAATCTAGACTCTATTAGAGACCTTTCTTTTCTTTCTAAAATGCAAGCAGCATAATCTAGAGTGCTCACTTACCAAAGACCTATCATTGGAATATATCAATAAAGAGCTAAATATTTCCAAATAACAAATTGTATGGTCTGTTTAGGAAACATCCTAATATGTCTGCAGAAGATCTTTTTTGCGTGCAACTACATGTAGGTTTAAAAAACAGCAAAAAGTTTGCTTGTCCATTTAGATCTAATTCAACAGGTCCAGGCTTTGAGTAAGGCTAGCTGGTAATCATTTAGTAATCAGATCATATCACATGGTCATACACAAACTCATACACAAACGACGTTCAACACACATACCAGAATCACAGTAAATTAAACCTTTTCAGGACTTGTAACAAGTAGGTATAATCCAGTTGGTGAAACTCTTCATCTCTTTGATATAACTAAATTTTTGTAGACATTACAGTTAAATTTCATTAATATCATTATCATATTTTTACCCATTTTTCTTTTCTCTTTTTTAGGGGGGAGGGGGGTAATTTTGGAAGGAGTGAGGAATTGGGGCAATACTGTTGGCACTCCTGGGTGTATCCAAAATCTCACAAGAATATTTTTGCTCTTCTTGATTTTATGACAAGTGCTCCTACAATGGATTAAAACATGCCATTTGTACCTAGAAAGATCAGAAAACATGAAATCATACCACCAAATCTAATCAAATCGAGCAGTCACACAATACAAAAAAAGCAAAGATTTCTACAAATGGTTTTGAAATGCAGTCACAGACTCATCGACACAACTTTGCAACCATCAGTCATGGCCTTGACAAAATCAAGACAGCCAAACCTCTCTTGTGATCCTCATTCTAGAAACGATGTGAGGAGTGACGATGGATGTACTGCCCTGCTGCCATTGCCAATGTTCGCTGCAGACCTTGAATACTTGTGATTTTCATTCTGGAAACGATGTGAGGAGTGACGATTGATGATCTGCCCTGCTGCAATTGCCAATGTTCTTTGCATCCCTTGAATACTTGTGATCCTCATTCTGGAAACGATGCGAGGAGTGACGGGGGATGCACTGCTCTTCAAAATCATGATGTCCAGATAACTGTAGGTATTGTGAAAGCAAAATGGGTAACTCAAAGCCAACAAAATAGTAATGAAACTGTTTTATCATGCAGTATCTCTTGTATTGTGGCTATTGTCTTTCAAGATGTTGAGACATCCAAAATACCAATAGAGCCAACGCTAGTTTGCTCAGTAATGTACAAAAAAAAAAAAAAATTCATAAGCAAAATTTAAAGAAGCATGGTACTGAACTCAACTTTAGGGTGAATGTATGATTGAAAAATGTTCTGCTTCTACTGAAACCAACTTAATATCAGGGTAGACTTCCCTTTCACTCTTTCTAAGTCAAGCTTCTTGATGTGGCTCCAACTGATTTGCAGAGTTAACTGTACCGGGTAATAATATTGAATGGCTATTCTTTCTTTGGACACAAAGGGTATATCACACTTGCTTTGAAAATATTTCACTCATAGTGCTAACCGGGTTCGAAACCAAGTCGATGCCCTAGTGCCCTTAGGTAAGGCATTAATCCTCATTACCAGGTCCCTCGGAGAGGACCTAAAGCCACAGCTGTCTGGTTGCTAACTCACAAGCATTTCATGCTTTCTTAGCAGCCAGGTAAAATAACCACCATCACGTTTTTTCTCCTCAGTTCCCTTGAATCCTACTCAAGGCCATTTAATATTGTATTTTGAAGAAGAAACAAAATATTGAGCACCGAAGAGCACCGAAATATTTATCAAAAACTTACAACGAAGATATGTGCGTAACAAAGGTTTGCTGGAGTATCCATGAGGACAACGCACCAGGGATCAGAGAGCTGTTATATTGTTAGGGCCAGCAGTAGATTCAGGACTCTGAAGGATGCAGGCATGCCCAGGACTGAGTGCTCTCTTTGGACTTCTCCACTACAGAATCTGTGGAAGGAAAAGGCAAAATGCATGGAGTTAGATCCATAAACCAATTTGATTTGTAAATATTCATGAATTGTTTTTCAGCACGTCTGTGGTTACCCACCTGGTGGTTGCTGACTATATTTGGGGCCAGTGGCGGATCCAGGGGGGGGGGGGGGGGGAAACGTGTAAAAACACACTTATTTGACCCCCTCCCCTGGCGCCCAAGGGGGTATCGGCCAGCGCCATTTTCGGGAGCATAAAAAAAAAAAAAAAAATTAGTGCTCACTACCCCCCCCCCCCCCCCCTCCCTCTTAGCGAATTATCGGCCTGCTGTTTCGCAGCCAAATATTTTCTCATGAATCGGGCCCCGTCCCCTGCTGCCGGCTGGATCCGCCCCAGTATGAATATCATCTAACACCCAACAACTTGTGGTCTGCCGATTATTGAGAGCCAGAAGGATGTTAACTCCAAAATTTTCCAGCGAGGCGATTAATGAATGACACTGTTCTACATGTAGTGCATCTAGGAATATCTTAAAGAGATATGAGAATAAATTGAGAAACATCACTTCATCCAAAGATCTTTAGAGGGCAAGTCCACTCCAAAAATAACTTACTTTTAATAGAAGCAGAAGACAAACCAATCAAAAAAAAGTTTGAGCAAAATCGGTTCATAAGAAAGTTATGAATTTTTGATGACATGAAAAACTTTGAAAATCAGTAAATCCCAAGACAAATTGGCAACTCACTCACAAGTCTGTGACGTCATGGCCTCACTATCCACGAATTGTGTTCTTTATATTGATAATATAAATCTCCTATTTTCCCCCTTATTTTCACACCATCATCCAAGTTAGATTGATAGTAATGTTTTTGTGTGGATGCACTAATATAGAGTAAAAAATTTCAATTAAATCATGAAAAGTCTTAATCTTGATAAACTATTTATAATATGAAAATCAACAATTATGAAAAATCAATATACAATATCCAGAAAACATTACCTGTGGATCTGTAATGAGAAACGCATGACATCTCCATCTCCACATCATGATCGAGTCCCAGCTCAGCCAGCACCATGCCTTCCTTGAACCAGAGAATTACCTCCCGTGTCCTCAAGTATGGCAACAGCAGAGTCCTGAGGTCCAAGAGGTTTCTCATCTTGTCTGAGCCTTGTAGGTTCATCACGTTGCTCTGTGGGTGATGCAAAGATTATATCAATGTTCCCATTTAAATTTCACTGTCGATGCTGTCAAAACTTGAAAGCACAGGTAATTGGGGCAAAAACAGGGCAAAAAATCTAACATGAAATTTTAAACTCGAGGTCAAGGTTTTTTATTTTAAAAAGGGAGACATTTTGCTAAATGAGAATAATCACAGATAAAACATTACTTCCATGCAGGGTCATCCAAAATGGGCGCTAGTTCAGAAGTCTTTCCAAAATTTGACCCGTAACTCCGACGTGGAGATACCCTACTAAAACATACCCAAAATGAAGTAAATATTCATCAAATGTCCAAATAAAGGTCATGATTTAAAAGTCGTTATGTTTCTTACCTGTTTCGTGTCATTTTTCTTTTTTTTTATAGTATTTTTCGGGAAAACTTTTTCACAAGTTTCACGGCAAACTGCTGCACAATTCAAGTGCATACTGATGGTGGGTTGCGGGCGGGCGAGTGCACGCCTGTGTGAAGTTTCCTACCATCAGATCCTCATTACGGTAGATAACTTCACGCAGACGTGCACCTTGTGCAAATTCGCTGGATGTGCTACTCTTCACACACATTCTAAATTCATCGCACCAGCACACGTAGTTGTTTCACAATAGGTTTCTACATATGGCTATTCATGTTAACGCATGTGCTAACAGAACCCGGAAGTACAGAAACTTGTGCGACACTATCCGATTTTGAGTTAAGTTGGAGATCTTTCTGGGTCCCTATACCTCATTACCTGATTTAATTTTGAGTTAGGATAAGTTACTCAACTGCCTGATTTGTGCAAGATTTGTGGCTCATAAATTATTTTTTAGTTTGTTCAGCTGTTGAAACGGCTGTCTCACCGAATACCGGGCGCGCTCACACATACCGGTAGGTGCATTACTGGCTGTGTAGTAAAAGCTGTGCTTTTGATTCTCAACATTTCAAACACCACTGTACAAAACTGACTTCACTAAAAATCTGTACTTTAGTGACAACTGATGACACCTGAATAGCAGTAAAACATGTTTTTTTCAACTTACTAATGTTAAAAAGAATAATTAAAAAATTCAAATTGTAAGTCTAGTGTCAAATTTGCTGATCAGCCCGATCGGTCCTATTGTGTGTAGTCTATGCAATATTGTGTGGTGTGTACATGTTTATTTGTGAATAGTACGTACCTGCCTCACAGTCACAGCAAGTATGCAGTGCTAGAGGTCAATACGCATTAGCATTGACTCTCTATGCTTTGTTGCTGGAGTGGGCGCACTACCCTACCCTTCTTTTCTTCAAAATGCCTCCCCTGCCCCCCACCTCCTGCAAGGAGTGCAATTGTAATATGCCTTCGCAAACATGTAAATTCATTGATCAAAGATCATGTGAACTTTAACCCAAACATGGTTTTAGAAATTTGTCTCAGATCCTTATGCTCATTACGGTAGATAACTTCACACAGACGAGCGCTTGCCCGCAACCCACCCACCATCAGTATGCACTTGTATTGTGCAGCGGTCGTCCGTGAAACCTGTAAAAAAAAAAGTGCAGGTCTACTAGATCTAGACCCCAATATCAATGTTTTTCCGGAAAATACTCAAAAAATACACAAAAATTGACACGAAACAGGTAATTAACATAACAAATTTTAATTCATGATCTTTATTTAACATTTGATGAATATTTACTTCATTTTGCATGGGTAAGTTTTAGTGGGGTAGACTCCATCCGATAATCCCAACGCTGGAGTTACGGGTCAAATTTTGGATAGGCCTAGGCTTCTGAACTAGCAGTGTAGCACCAATTTGAGCCCAGTCTGGTTGACACGGTCACCGTTTTGTAGAAACTTTTTGTTACAATTATCATCATCTGATCATAGTTTAGAGTTTAGACTTCTGTTTTCTTAGATTTTTAACACATTTATGACCTAATCCTATGACCTAAAAACTCTTACCACAAAAATATTGTCACTTCATCCTTGCATGCTCGTAAACAAGCGAGCACATGTTCGGAGAGTTGAGAAACCCCGACATGCTGCTGTACTTTAGTGTGTGCCTAGCCTGTACGTCAATGTACATGCTGCATGCTGGTTTTCCTCGCCGCGCCGCCTAGGCTAAGGAGGAATGACGGTCGGCAGCAGCAGGCCGGGAGATATCGAGACGCTGTCCTCCACAGAGCCGATACGAAAGCAGTGCTTTTAGAGCACGAACATTTTGAAATAACGATGCTGTTTCACTGACGAAAATATCACCACTGCTGTTTCTATACACGGCTTGTTACACATTGAGCCCAGATTGAGTGACGTGGTCATCTAACGACTCTTGAAATAGCTCATTAAAGCGAGGAATTTTGGCGTTAAAATCAGGCGTTCGTGCCTTGCACCGGTTTCAGAAACTGTTTACAAAACGTCACACACAATCGAATCACTGACCTCTACACATAGTTGAACTTTCGAATGTAATGTCCGTCAACATTCTTTATAATACTGGTTTGAGCAATTAATTGCAGCACATGTAGGCATTTTCAACGATTACATTCCTCAAAACAAAGTTCAGAAACAGAACCTGCAGTCGAATTGTACACAAATCTGTATTCCAACTAGCCTCTTGTCGATGCCCTCGCGCTGTTGGAGTCTCTAAATTCTGACGAGCGAAGCGAGTCAGAGAAACCGAGGCGCTTTGCGCTGAGGGCCTCTTGACAAGTGATCTGAATTGTATATTCATGAGACCCGATTTCCTACTGAATTATGCATGTCTAGACCGCAGCGATTGTGTGTGTGTACGCGTTTGTTCGGGATTGCCCAACTAGGCTAGTCTGCAAGCACAAACCCTAATTTGACACTTTATCAAAAAATCATTGTGCCTTGAGAGAAGCCTAGCCCAGCTATCTACTGGTACCTACTGGTTGTACCAATATAGGTCAGGAGCAGCTATAGTACGTGGCATATGGTAGTCTTATAGTGCACACTCTCTTTTACGACTGACCAGGGTTTGTGCTTGCAGACTACAACTAGGCGGCCAGTCTCGCTCTCACGGAGGGAATTCGCACAGAGCGGTAGATATTACGTCATAGTAGCTCTCTCTGATTGGATGACTTTCACCGAACTCTGCTGGGTCGGAATATTCGCCAAACAATGTAAAACATAAGAAATCCAGATCACTTGTCAAGAGGCCCTCAGCGCAAAGCGCCTCGGTTTCTCTGACTCGCTTCGCTCGTCAGAATTTAGAGACTCCAACAGCGCGAGGGCATCGACAAGAGGCTATATTCCAACCCTCTCGCACGTCGATTTTTCGGAAGTGCAACATGGCGGACCCACGCAGTCAGTTCTGTGAGCCAATGAAATGTCCAGGTGTAGAGGTCAGTGAATCGAATCAAGCATGCGCTGCATACGCGCGCGTTAGGAGCTTAGCCCTACGCATGCATTTTCATTTTCCCTTGTTGTTTGGAGCTAGCGACTATGAGACGCCGTTTACACTAATTATTTATATACAGGTATAATTCATTATTTACCTTAGATCTACTAATCTAATCTAATAATTATTTATAGTCAATGCAATTTAAAGTGTCAAAGTATTTGTAAATAATTATTTCACGATATCTATCATATATGATAATGATTTCATGATATCCATTATAGACAAATAATAATTTCCACATTTTAATCATTTTAAATAATTTTCTTCCATGATTGGATTTGTGTACAGTTTACATTTAAATGTAATACTTGCTTGAAAAAAGAGTACCTGGAACTTATTATTGCTTCTTAAATCTACAATAATTGTGTAGGGATTTATTTTGAACTTCTGAAACTCCCCCTCATATCCATGATTCATCCCTTTCATATTAATAGGTCATCCCTCATTCACATTCACCCTTTTCATCCACCATCCTTTCATCTGTCTATCTCTCTCTCTCTCATTGGTTTCAATGTTCACCTGATGCAGTCAAGCTTATAGTATAATTTACATATACTATGAATATTCAATATATACCCTTTGTTTATGTTTGAATATTCAAGAATACTTTGTGATGCTGATTTGTACTTGTATGGGACTTTATGAATATTTTTTTCTTTCTTCAGCTTATACATGTATGTTAGGCCAATACTCTGTACATTTAAGTCGTTAGTCATAATTCATTTATATACGAGTGAAATTCATTCGTTTTGTAAAATTATACATTTATATGCTTACGGCCGGGAGGATTTTTTTTTTCTTTAAGAGGAAAAAAGGATATTATGTTGATAGTGATTCTCTGTTTACAAGAGGAAAGGATAGAAGTTTCATTTCGATAGATGTTTAATGTGTTATATATTTAGGTAATCAAAGAAGTGAGGATGCCTTATAAAATGAGGACATTTTTTTGTAAGAGGAAGACTAGTTTGTAGGGATTTATTTTGAACTTCTGAAACTCCCCCTCATATCCATGATTCATCCCTTTCATATTAATAGGTCATCCCTCATTCACATTCACCCTTTTCATCCACCATCCTTTCATCTGTCTATCTCTCTCTCTCTCATTGGTTTCAATGTTCACCTGATGCAGTCAAGCTTATAGTATAATTTACATATACTATGAATATTCAATATATACCCTTTGTTTATGTTTGAATATTCAAGACTACTTTGTGATGCTGATTTGTACTTGTATGGGACTTTATGAATATTTATTGGTTTCTTCTACTTTGCATGGAATGTATGCGGAATGCTCCATAGCATGCTGTTATGCTTTGACACATTAAAACCTGGTCAGTTAGCCAGTAGTTATCAATCCTACAACATGTCTGCTGGGCTGCCTCTGTGTTAAGAGTGCTAGGAATTAGTGTTAGAACCACAACCCTACAATTGTTCTCAAATATGTGAAAGAATTTACATGTATTTATTTGTCTTCACGGGCTCTAATTTAAGACGAAGTCCTATAACGCCCACCTTTTCTTCATTCAAAATCCACTGCACGTGATATCATGTCATATTAATGCAGATATCAACCTGGAAGACAGCTTAGCTATGATTGATTGATTGATTTTTATTCGACAAGCTTCCAACATACAACAATATACAATAATAACAGATAAAAAATAAGTCAGCTTGAACAGGATAACCCACGAAAGCTTGAGAGCTTATTTCCAGTGGCCGGGTCCCTATCTTTTTAGACCATCCAACCCGTTTGCGAGCGAGGAAAATTTTTAAGATTTGTGAGGTCGCAGTGCAAAAAAATTACATCTTATAAAGAGGAAATACCCAATCCTGATGGGGTTATAAGCACATTCTCATAACGAAAGACTGAAAAGACCTTTGATAAGTTACATAATTATAACATCTATAACTACGAGCGAGCGTGGCAAGCGAGCTTTGTGGGAAATTGCTAGTCGCTTGAAATTTGGGGCACGTTTAGGTTTAACGATGAGAGGAAAAGGGGGCTCTTATCGAAAGGGTTAACACACTTATTAGAAAAGGAGCATGTGTCAAAGCACAAAGGCTAATTATCAGAGGTAAAAATGGGGCACTTGTATTTGGATGTGCAATGACCGAATTAATACCCAAATCTCAATTGTTTTATTTAAACATCACATCACTTCTTACACCTAAAAAAAAGAGGCAATAGTGACCAGGGATGAAGAGGGATTTTATGAGAATGGGCATTTGTCGATGGAAAAGAGGCACCCATCAGGTTTTAACAGGGGTATTTATAAGAAGTGAAAAGGGGCATTTAACAAAAAGGGATAGGTTCCTCATAAGAAAGAAAAAAGGAGCACAGATCATTGTTAAAAGGGTAATTATCAGAGGTGAAAAGGGGCACTTATCGCATTTGAAAAGGGGCGCTGACCATACATGAAGAGAGGCACTTATGAGAATGAAAAAGGGCACTAATGATAAAGGGAAATGTGCATTTGTGGAAAGAAAAGGGTTACCGTTCAGATTTTAATAGGGGCATTTATCGGAGGTAAAAGGGTGCTTTTATGAGAAGGGGAAGAGGCTTATAAGAAGGGAAAAGAGCATTTATTAGGAAGGAAAAGGGAGACGTGTCAAAATAAAAGGGGCATTTATAAAAGATGAAAAGAACACTTATCAGGAAGGGAAGGGGCACTTGTCAAAGTAAACCATGTATCTCTCAGAATTGAATAGGGTCATTTACAAGAGATGAAAAGGGGTACTTATGAGAAAGAAAAGTACCTATTTTCATAGATGAAAAGGGGCATTTATGAGAAGGGAAAGGGTTCTTTTTAAAATGGGGGGCACTTATCATTATGAAAAGGGACACTTATTTAAAAGGAAAGGGGCACATGTGAAAATATAAGGTGCGCTTAAGGGGGTAGGTATGGGGTGCGAGACCCCACCTATCAGGATAGTATCGGTAACATTACGCTACCGTCTGGAGAAAAAAAGAGTGGGTAAAGGGAAAGCAAAGGAAAAAAAAAAGGAAAAGAAAAAGAAAAGGAAAAGAAAGGAAATAGAAGAGAAGAACGAAGGAGAAAAGGAAAAAGAGGAAAGGGGGCGAAAAGAGGAAAAGGAAAAAAAAGGAAAAAAAAAGAAAAGAGGGAAAAGGGGAAAAGAAACAAAAAAGGAAAAATATAGAAAAGAGGGAAAAGGGGAAGAAAAAAAATGAAGGGGAAATGCAACAAAAGAAACGGGGGTGAAAGAGAGGATGGAGAGGGGGGGGGGGGGGTAAACGCCTGAGAAAGGAGGGATGGGAGTACCGGTAATGTCTCAGATTCTGAAACAAAATCCTGGATTTAGCTCATGCTGCAATGACAATTATCAACCTTTAGGTCAGTCAGTTTTACATGCAAATTGCCTGTCTGATTATCAAGATATTTACGATTGGAAATCGAAACCAAGTTTTTCGTTTGCGAAACGGTTTTCATAACACTACAGTCTATTGGGGAAAACGAGTATGGTAAAGCCGGTTACTCAAAGATTTTTACTTTTTTGATGCGTGATTTTTTTTTAAGGCTTCAACATTACACCATATCACAGACACTAGAAGCACGTAGGGCCGTGCATCTCAAATTTAACACTGTTAAACGATACCGAGGGGATTTCCCTCCTATCTATTAACACTTTGGTTGCTTTTTTCACCTCTCTGCATGATCGTTGGTTTGCCACAAGTGTATTTTGAGGGAAAGAAGAAGATTGCTTTGTGTAATACAGTGGTTTTGAAAAATTATGATTTTTCCTTTTAAAACCGGTAAAGATTAATGTTGCACCGGAAACAGTTCACTAATTTTGAAGCGTTTGGTATATCTATCCCATGAGAGATATTATGTTGCATGGGGAGATTATTTGTGTGGCATGTAAAGGGTTAACTCACCATTCTAACAATGGTTTTCTATTCACCTTCTGATCTTTCTCTCCTATCTTTGGTTTCACATATTTTTGCAATCCCTTCCCTTTTTCTTCTTCCCTTCCTCTTCTCTTCTTCCAACTCTTACTCTTCTCCCATGATCTCGTTCTCTTCTTCCCTCCCTTCCTCTTCTATTCCATCTCTCCTTCCCCCTTTTCTCTTCTTTGGACTCTTTCTCTCCCTCTCTCCAATAGTGGTATTAATGTAAAGTTACCATTTCTTAAGATTTGAAGGGCTGTAGGCCGCAGCCCACAAGACTGACAAGCTGGTCTTGTGAACCACTTGACAATTTCTTTTTTTAAATGCCTGTTTCTCTGAAAACATATCAGTGAAAATATCTGATTTAGGGATTTCAACAAGCCTTTTTATTTATTGCTATTTAATTTCAAGATATTATTCAAGATCTATATGAAAAAGGGAAGCTTGTTGAAGTTGAAACTTTTGGTCATATACACATCATGCACCTCACCCAATAATATAAACAAACCACACATAAATATACATACAGCAGATTCTGTAATTGATAAAAAATATAATTTATTAAAATTGCCAACCTACAACTCAGGAGGCTTTGAAAACAAATAATCTTTCAGTTCCAGTATTACCAAATCATTTCTTTAAAATACATCAATGTTTATACATTCAGAACACTACATATGCTTGCACAGACTTTCGAAAAAATCAACCTAAAGCGATTTCAAAAGTTATCTTTCAGTTGGTATTTTGAAATTCTAGCTGAAAATATACTGTCTAATATATGCATTGTTAGATCAAAGTACCCCGCCACATAATCAGTACCAATAGTACATGTAATGAAAAGCAATTTTACACACACAAAAATAAATAAATACACTTTAACAAAAACACATAACACCTATAGGATTGCATCTTTTAAGAAATGGAATGTGAAATAATAAATGGTATTTTTTTCTGAATGTTTGCCAAATTAACATTGAAAAGAAGGAATAAATACACATTACTAATTTAAGGAAGAAAAAAAAAAAAAAAAAAAAAAAAAGAAAAAAAATAATAAAAAAAAAAAGCATCTTATAACTCACTATCTAAAATTTTGTCTTTCATATTCATAACACTATATTTTACCCCTTTTATTTTTGAAAGAATTTACGTGCAAAGGCACAGATTTTGAAAAATTGATCTGATTTAATTTACTTTGTACTGTACTCCATGTTGACTAAACTGTCTATAGTATAATGATTCCTTACTCAAGGATATATATTTTTTTATTGAGATCACAAGAAAAAGCAAAATCACTGAGTAAGGCTAAGTCAAAACAGGTACACAATAGAAAAGAAGAAAAGAAGAAAAGAAGTTACCGGTATGCAAAATTAATGAGACAAAAGCACATGTTCTATCATTGTTGACAGTTAGAGAGATCTTTGATATCAGAAGAAAAAAAACAAACAAACAAACAAATGCAGGTTTCTGATACAAATTAATTAGTCAGTCCATAATGTTTTGTGCACTTCATGAACTAACCGTAACTAAGTTTTTTAAGTGGAGACAAATACATGATTGAATTGTTACTAATTTTGTATGGATCACATAGTTCTTAAGTGTGTAATTACAATTACAAGCAGAAGAAGAAAAAAAGAAAAGATCATTCTTATTTTCCTTTAAAAAAGGAGGCAACATTTTAAACATTAGAAACAGAACCTCACCTTTAACATGCTGCAATGACAATTATCAACCTTTAGGTCAGTCAGTTTTACATGCAAATTGCCTGTCTGATTATCAAGATATTTACGATTGGAAATCGAAACCAAGTTTTTCGTTTGCGAAACGGTTTTCATAACACTACAGTCTATTGGGGAAAACGAGTATGGTAAAGCCGGTTACTCAAAGATTTTTACTTTTTTGATGCGTGATTTTTTTTTAAGGCTTCAACATTACACCATATCACAGACACTAGAAGCACGTAGGGCCGTGCATCTCAAATTTAACACTGTTAAACGATACCGAGGGGATTTCCCTCCTATCTATTAACACTTTGGTTGCTTTTTTCACCTCTCTGCATGATCGTTGGTTTGCCACAAGTGTATTTTGAGGGAAAGAAGAAGATTGCTTTGTGTAATACAGTGGTTTTGAAAAATTATGATTTTTCCTTTTAAAACCGGTAAAGATTAATGTTGCACCGGAAACAGTTCACTAATTTTGAAGCGTTTGGTATATCTATCCCATGAGAGATATTATGTTGCATGGGGAGATTATTTGTGTGGCATGTAAAGGGTTAACTCACCATTCTAACAATGGTTTTCTATTCACCTTCTGATCTTTCTCTCCTATCTTTGGTTTCACATATTTTTGCAATCCCTTCCCTTTTTCTTCTTCCCTTCCTCTTCTCTTCTTCCAACTCTTACTCTTCTCCCATGATCTCGTTCTCTTCTTCCCTCCCTTCCTCTTCTATTCCATCTCTCCTTCCCCCTTTTCTCTTCTTTGGACTCTTTCTCTCCCTCTCTCCAATAGTGGTATTAATGTAAAGTTACCATTTCTTAAGATTTGAAGGGCTGTAGGCCGCAGCCCACAAGACTGACAAGCTGGTCTTGTGAACCACTTGACAATTTCTTTTTTTAAATGCCTGTTTCTCTGAAAACATATCAGTGAAAATATCTGATTTAGGGATTTCAACAAGCCTTTTTATTTATTGCTATTTAATTTCAAGATATTATTCAAGATCTATATGAAAAAGGGAAGCTTGTTGAAGTTGAAACTTTTGGTCATATACACATCATGCACCTCACCCAATAATATAAACAAACCACACATAAATATACATACAGCAGATTCTGTAATTGATAAAAAATATAATTTATTAAAATTGCCAACCTACAACTCAGGAGGCTTTGAAAACAAATAATCTTTCAGTTCCAGTATTACCAAATCATTTCTTTAAAATACATCAATGTTTATACATTCAGAACACTACATATGCTTGCACAGACTTTCGAAAAAATCAACCTAAAGCGATTTCAAAAGTTATCTTTCAGTTGGTATTTTGAAATTCTAGCTGAAAATATACTGTCTAATATATGCATTGTTAGATCAAAGTACCCCGCCACATAATCAGTACCAATAGTACATGTAATGAAAAGCAATTTTACACACACAAAAATAAATAAATACACTTTAACAAAAACACATAACACCTATAGGATTGCATCTTTT
Organism: Strongylocentrotus droebachiensis; assembly: GCA_035222895.1. NCBI lineage: Eukaryota > Metazoa > Echinodermata > Echinoidea > Camarodonta > Strongylocentrotidae > Strongylocentrotus > Strongylocentrotus droebachiensis. The sequence goes on from JAVYIG010005903.1 coordinate 48,312, forward strand.
AAGAAATGGAATGTGAAATAATAAATGGTATTTTTTTCTGAATGTTTGCCAAATTAACATTGAAAAGAAGGAATAAATACACATTACTAATTTAAGGAAGAAAAAAAAAAAAAAAAAAAAAAAAAAGAAAAAAAATAATAAAAAAAAAAAGCATCTTATAACTCACTATCTAAAATTTTGTCTTTCATATTCATAACACTATATTTTACCCCTTTTATTTTTGAAAGAATTTACGTGCAAAGGCACAGATTTTGAAAAATTGATCTGATTTAATTTACTTTGTACTGTACTCCATGTTGACTAAACTGTCTATAGTATAATGATTCCTTACTCAAGGATATATATTTTTTTATTGAGATCACAAGAAAAAGCAAAATCACTGAGTAAGGCTAAGTCAAAACAGGTACACAATAGAAAAGAAGAAAAGAAGAAAAGAAGTTACCGGTATGCAAAATTAATGAGACAAAAGCACATGTTCTATCATTGTTGACAGTTAGAGAGATCTTTGATATCAGAAGAAAAAAAACAAACAAACAAACAAATGCAGGTTTCTGATACAAATTAATTAGTCAGTCCATAATGTTTTGTGCACTTCATGAACTAACCGTAACTAAGTTTTTTAAGTGGAGACAAATACATGATTGAATTGTTACTAATTTTGTATGGATCACATAGTTCTTAAGTGTGTAATTACAATTACAAGCAGAAGAAGAAAAAAAGAAAAGATCATTCTTATTTTCCTTTAAAAAAGGAGGCAACATTTTAAACATTAGAAACAGAACCTCACCTTTAACAAAAAATGTAACACAGCGAACAAAAATGCAACAGTTTTACAATCATGATTACAGAAAATACATTGACTAAAGTAATCAAATTCCAATGATAAAACATATTGGTCAGGAATTTAAAAGAACCCACATGAAACATACATAAGTGATTACCAAACTAATATTCAAAAGGACAACTGTAAAACCAGAAACTTATGAAGTCATTTAATCTTTGCAAATTTCAGAAGTGGCTCTGACTTACATACATTTCATGCCACAACATTATACAATGAAAACTGACTGAATATTTTGGAATTCGCAAAAGCTTCTTGCTTAGTTTTTGCAATAGTTTCATGGCTCTGTCTAAAGTCTCTGGTTTTACGGTATAAAATATGTACCAAATCGCACAGCAAATACATCTCACTTCCTTTCTACCAGTGTACAAACACACACACACACACACTCATCCAGAAAAGAAAAAACACATCCCCCACACATTCACAACCTCCAGAAACATCCTACCGGTACTCACAAAATGTGATACTCATCCTATAGGCAATTATCACAAATTTCCTATGGGGTTCATTCAAATATGTTTAAAATGGACAAGCAAACTTTGTTTAAAAAAGAAAACAAAAAGAGCAATTTAATTCGTCATTGAATACCCTGCAGTGTCCCAGAGGGAACTGTTCTTGGCCTAATTCTTTTTCTCATTTATCGTCGGTGGGGAGACAAAACCTTGTATCTCAATTTTTTTTGCATAATTTTGTACCTAATGGCCTACGACACCACCTGATAAATCCATGGAACGCCGCCTGTCTCAGTTTTTTCACAAACACCCTTAAACTAAACCTCGTAATTTTAACCCCCTTTGAAGCTGCATTGACAAAATCCTTGTAACATAAGATACGTAATTCCTTCTTCTTATGCCTTGAAAATCTGTACTAACAATACCTCGTATCTCAATACCAACTTCGACCCATATAGTTACATGGTTTTTGCTACTTGTGAACTGGAGAATCTGTGCTGATAATACCTCATATCTCAATTGGAAAAGTTAATTCACTGAGTTACAAGACTTTAGACTTGTCGCGCCTCGAAAAGCGCACTGACAAAACGCGTATCTGGTATTTCACGTGAAATATTTTTAGCGCACGCTTTCTTTATTATCATTATCAAGGTCGGTCGATTGATGCAACGGCCATCACAAACCAAGGTAATTGATATTTACTTAGTTTTCTTATAGTGTTTTATAATATAATGGAGTTAAGTTAATGCGCTGAGCTCTAGGCCTACTGCATGATCGGTATTTTGATATCTTTTTTGCCTTATTGCAGACTATAACAGGTAACTTAATCATGAACTTACTCTTCATTCATGAAGGTAGGCAACAAACCACACTTATAACTTGTTACCGTAATCAGGGTGTGTATGTGTGTGTGTGTGTGTGTGTTCTCGTGCACCCATTCAAACAGATGACAGGATTGCTAAGAGCGACAATCTAATAATGGAGATGGCCAAAAGGCAGTATCGTGTTCATGGACATGATAAAGACAAACTGTCAGACATAAGAAACAAAATGAGGGAGTCCAGACGCCTTCTTTCTAAGCTTTGGAAGAGAACAGACATCAAGAATGCTCCTGTGAGTGAATTCATTCACCCAAGGAAGTTCAGGACCGTGTTAGCAGCAGTGCAGGAGGTCGCTGGGTACAGCAAAGAAACGCATCAATACAAAATACCATCCCTAGCATTGAAATTAGGGCACACTTTGCAGAAAATGGCAAAAGTACCCTTGTAAAAAAAAAACATGGTTTTACCAACATAACCACCCTTACCATAGAAAACTGCTTAATAAGCCTTCGATAAGCCTTCGCTAAGCCTTCACAAAGCCTTCAAAGACTTCATAAGCCTTCGAAGGCTTGTTTTAGTCTTTGACTGCTTATTAGTTTGCGAGAGCTAAGCCTTCAAAGACTTTCATATAAGCAGTCCAAAAATGTTGACTGCTTATTAAGCAGTCAGTAGAAAATAAGCCTTCAAGATAAGCAGTCGCTGAAAATAAGCCTTCAAAGATAAGCAGTCACTGAAAATAAGCATTTAAAGAAGACCGCGAAGGCCTTCATTTTGGCGCTAAAATTGTTGAACAAAAATCACAGACGACTTTCAATCATCGTGTGCGGCAGAATTGAAAACACAAATCGTAAGTAAATCGATGCATTACCGTTGGTAACATTCATTTACTAGTTAGCAAATGTGTTTGTTCAATTTATTTCTCGTTCATTTGATGAATCTATAAATTCCACTCGTAATCAGACCATGCCACTGTTGTTTTCTACTTGTTTTATTGCAAGAATTGTTTTTATACAGTCCCATTCGTTCATTTTTGTGTTGGCTGAGCCGTTATTTTCGGCAGCGCCCGACACATGACATAGCTGCATTAAGTTATATTATATAGTCGTATATTTCATGCACCATTATGGCTATGGGATTGGGTCTCTATACACATGTATTTTTCATAATATTTCCGGTACCAAATTTTGGAATACAGTATATTTTCAGGTATGATAAAGGCGCCCGCCCTCTGGAAAGGCCAAGACTTCACCGGTGCTGGCAGGGAGGGTCCTTGACCCATCCGCCAGCGGGAACGGCGTGACCCCGCACTGCGGTACGGGAGTAGTTTTAAGTTAGTTTTAGTTTAGTTTAAGTGAGAAGTAGGCTTCAAACTAATTAAGTAGGGAATAATGTAGTGATTCAGCCCGAGCCCGTATGGCTCGGGCGCATATATGCGCGAGTACCGCATTCGGTGGCACTCGCAGATAGTTTTCCTGGCTATGTCCCATACTGGGGACATGAGATTGGAATCGAGACTGTCAAGCGTGCAACACATAGCCGTCTGCCGGTCTCCTCGGATCTTCAAGTGTACGCATCGTGGAGCTCCACTCGTCGGTACACATCGGCATCGAGCTTCGACTCCAAGTATACATGTACATAGTTGGTTCTGCAGTTTATGGTAGGACTAATCCTTATTCTAGTAGTTTGTAGCATAATGCTTAATTAACAGTTATTTAGGCCCAGTAAGTTTATATTCCGCCCCGTCACTACAGTGCTTTTGATTCTCAACATTTCAAACACCACTGACTGTAAAAAACTCAACTGATTTCACTAAAAATCGGTGCTTTAGTGACGATTGATGACACCTAAAAAGCAGTAAAGTACAATTTGTTTCAACTTTCCGATGTTAAAAAGAACAGTTTAAAAATACAAATTATAGATCTACTGTCAAACTTGCCGATCAGCCGCATCGGCATGATTGTGTGCATTTGCGCCTTGTGAGTGTATTGATTATTCATGTATTCAAATGCTGCCTATTAACACGTAGTGCAGTGCTAAAGGTCAATACGCGTTAGCATTGACTCTGTGCTTTGCTGGAGCATGGAGTTACTAATAACCATGGCTGGGGTGATGTGTACATGCCCGGGGTATAGATCTAGGTGGTGGTATGCGACGGTTGACGCGAGTACAGAAACATGTAGACAAAGCGCCTATCAATCAATTTATTAAGTAAAATATGTCAAGTCCAGTGCAAATAAAAACTAAGTGTTAATGTGTGTTTCAATGCTGCAAAAACTGCAGATATTTTGTATATTTTAAGAATTTTCAACCCAATTAATTTCAAAAGACAAAATTGTATCTGTGTAATTTTAGGTTCCTCTTTCCATTGCCATAATTGCATTAATTCCATTGCATTGGAGGTATGAGAATTTTTAAATCTTACCAATTTTTTACACATGGAACTGTCCGTGAATTAAGGTCATGCACGAAATATGGATACAACTAGCTCCGGCCATCGAATGTAGGTGTTACTATTGACACATGCAGGTACTATGTTTAACTTTAGAATCACAGTAAATATCTCACTTGATGAGGCTATAGACTCCTAGAGATCGACTAGAGACTAGTTAGAATTAGATGTACTTGAACAAACTCTAGAGGCTTACGTGCACTAGCTTGCATTTCAACCACTTGTGCTTGCAGGGTGGGATCACTTTCTCAAGTCGGTGTACCGTCAGAAATTATTTCTTCATTTTCTATTAGTTTAAGAGTGTCGATCCCTTTCTAATGTTTCTCCATATCCACATTTGTACATGTAGAAACCACGATGCAAGCAGACGATACCTCAGACATGTGGAGTAAGACGAGAGAAGCAGTCAAGACTAAGATTGATGAATCGGCCTCGGCCCTGAATGACCTCAGTCAGGACATCTGGTCACATCCCGAGTTGGCTTTTGAAGAACGCCATGCTCACAAGGTCCTCACAGATTTCTTTGAGAAGGAGGGGTTTGAGGTAATTGTTTATTTTTTTAAAGGAAATCCAACTTAATGGATGTATGAAACATTTTCTTTCTTCAATGAAAGTTATTTGTATTTTAACAGTGACATTTCTTATAAACATATTTTTTTAAATACTAGGTGACAAGAAATTATCATTTAGAGACAGCATTCAAGGCTACATATGGGACTGATGGAGGCGTCGATGTTTGTGTGATCTGTGAATATGATGCTCTTCCTGAAATTGGCCATGCCTGTGGACACAACCTGATTGCTGAGTGTGGAGCAGCCGCAGGTCTAGGGATCAAAGCTGCATTAGAGTTTGGAGGGACACCAATAGGAAGGGTAAGAGGTATATGAAAATAAGATTATGGTCTTATCTGTCAAACTGGGGTGTTGTTGTAGGGGTGTTAGGGTGGGATGCCCCTAGTTTAAGTTTTTTGTCTGCAGGTTTGAAAACAACGGCGTATTCAAGGGATAGGATGTTTTCCACTGGTATTGAGCCTTTGGCTATGGAACAGGGGAGGGGCAAGTTATGTAATCTAAAATATAGTATGAACATTTTGTTTTAGTAAGTGACTGCCCTTGGAATGCTTTCTGTTTCTTAAGATGATAATTGTTGGCACGTGGTTAAACAATGGTTTAACCAAGGTTTTACCACTGTTAATAAACCATGGTTTAAAAACTATGGTTAAACCGTGGTTAAACCACAGTTATTACACCACGGTTTCAAAACCATGGTTAAACCATAGTTTTACAGCAGTTCAAAAACCATGGTAACAAAACCATAAATAAACCATGGTTTAACTATGGTACTAAAACCATAGTAATGAAACCATAGTTAAACCATTGTATTACAATGGTTAAAAAACTATGGTTAAGAAACCATGGTTAAACAACGGTATTGCCAACGTTGAAAAACCACTGTTATTGAACCATGGTTATACCATAGTTTTACAATAGTTCAAAACCCATAGTTTTTTAACCGTGGCAATATCATGGTTTAACCGTGGGTTCTTAACGATGGTTTTTTAACCATGGTTTAACCATTGAATAACCATCGTTAAAAAACCATGGTTAAGAAACCATGCTTAAAACCATGGTTTTACCACGGTACAAAAATCATGGTAACAAAACCATGGTTGAACCATTGGATAATCATTGCTAAAAAACCATGGTTAAGAAACCATGATGTAACCATGGTTTTACCATGGTTTGAAAAACCACGGCTATTGAACCATGGATGAAACCATGGTTTTACCACGGTACAAAAACCACGGCTATTGAACCATGGTTGAACCATTGGAAACCATTGCTAAAAAACCATGGGTAAGAAACTATGGTTTTGCCATGGTCGAAAACCACTGTAACTAAACCATGGTTTTTTACCACAGTTGAAAACCCATGGATATTGAACCGTGGATGAAACCATGGTTTTACCACGGTTGAAAAACCACGGCTATGAAACCATGGTTTAACAATAGTTTTACAACTGTACAAAAAACTAGGTATACGAAACCATTTTTAAAAGTTCTACCAAGATACAAAAACCATGGAAAAGAAATCATGTGCAAACCATGGTTTTGGCATGGTTGAAAACCATGGTAACGAAACTATAGTTAAAACGACGGTTTTACCGAGGTTGACAAACTACAGTTACGAAACCATAGTTACACCATGGTTTTAGAATTGTTCTGAAACAATAGTTATAAAAACATGGTTAAACCATGGTTTTACCACAAATCAAACGGTCTGACCGTAGTTAACGGCAGATATTTAGGTCAATGCAATGACAGCTACGGGGTGCGTGTGCTGCAATGGCGTACGCGTGCGAGAGGTCACAACCTTTACGAGCCTCGCGCGCGCACGGCCGCACCAGGCCAAGTATATATGCAGACACAGCATGTTATGTTGTTGCGCCTAGCCTAGGCATATCGCATGTGCTCATACCGGTATACCGTAGACTGTACTGGCGCGTATTTTGACTTCAAAATGGCGAAATCAATGTCTTCAAGTTCTGGTAGTACGGGGACCAAATATGCATTATTTGATTTTGACGATTCATCGGTGGAAGTTGGCGAGGTTAAGTGGATCAGACATGAGAAACTAGAAGCCTCGAACTTCGATGACGAAGTGTTGGAGGAGCTGATGAGGAGTGAAGAAAAAGTGAAAGTAGAATGGCCACAGCAGCGGGGAAGAGGAACGGGGCCGATGGCCTCGGTGACTACCGACATGTGGTCGGCTGTACTGTTGGCAGGAAGCGGTATGTATATTACTAGATTAGATACAGTACTACTACGAGTTAATCTATCACAATTTCATTTAATAACATTAAAGTTATGGAAGCCATGGACGGTGTTGGTGGTGTTGGTTGTTTGGTTTTATTTTTATTTTACAAGATGTTTCATTCTTTTCTGAAAATGTGAAATATCTGTTGTTGTGTTGTTGTGTTGTTGTAGGTCTAACAAGTAAGTCTAGTCGACTATGCGAATCGCGTCAGGGCTCTGAGCTGACTAGCCTTACGACGTTCTCTCTGATTTATGAATTATTATTTTTTACATTATCTATCAATCATATCTATCAATCATATGATTGATACTAGATAATGTCAAAAATAATAAATCTATCTTCACTCTATCTCCAACATCATCTTCACTCAATCCAACTTAAGCACTTTCTCTTCTGACCATTTTCTTCCATTACATCTTCGGCCTTCCTCAACCTTTTCAGTTTTATCATAGAGTTCTTTGTTGGTCATGTGCTCTTTCCATGATCCACATATACCAGTCTGAAATGTACAACTTATGTATTGAAGTGGATATTCCCCAAACTTAGCATTATAATTCATTCATAAATAATTCTCTTATGTTGTCTTGTATACATGTATTTGCATCATACTCTCAGAAATCAAGGCAGCCTCAATTGCCAACCTCACCAGCATCCTCTCTGTCGGACAGTGAAGGATTAGCACTGTGCAGTCCCTCAACTTCAGCTGTACGTGAGGACCCAATAGATAAAGTAAGTAATAAATAATCCTCTTATTTCCTCTCTTTCGGGATTAATATCATCAATACAGAAAGTGTCTTTGTTGTCCCGAGGCTGATATTCACTAAATTTGGCAAAGCCAGAGCAGAATATGTGAAATATTAATCTTTTTTTCAATGGACATCCAATAGTTCATCCTTTGCTCTGTATACTATAGGTATGCATTTCAACCAGTGTAGATTGTGTTAAATCAACTTGAAATGATATTAATAATTATGTAAGATTTCTTTTAGTTGCCATCCTTGCTACAAAGTAGACTGGACTTAGATCTTTACGAATTTTGAGTAATGGAGACATATTGGGTTATTTATTCATTTATGAATTCATATCTCACACTATCTGCTTTTTGTACTTTCAAGCTCAGTGCCATTGATGGTGTGACACACCTCACGTATACAAAAGCTGTTTGCATTAGCCTAACATATCCTTAAAACTTCAAGAAGTTTATATCCTGTATTTTTTCATCTCTCTATCATTACTCTTGAAGGTCCAAGTTGGTCCACATGTAACACTCACGAAGAGGACCCTGCTGAACTGCAACCATTTAGATGTGGGGAAGCTAACGTCGGATCTGATGGTTGCCGTTTTCGGACGGGAGGGACTCCTCAATTCCTCTCTGACAGGAGGAAAAAACAAAGAAGGCAAGAGCAAACCCCCTCTGGACCACGAAAAGGTTGCCGACATTATTGGTAATTATAGTTATTGCAGTGTAAAGCTAATTGATCTACATTTGATGTAAATTTAATGGTAGAGAATACACTGGAATTTGCCTATTTTGTAGCCCCTTTCCCTTCATACAGTCAGAGGCCACAGTTAGATGGTGATGAATATCAAAATAATGGCTAACTCTGAAGTTGATCATAAAAGTGAGTGTTGAGAGTGGAATCCATGATACGTTGCAGGTTTTGAGGATGTTTTTTGTGTGTTTGCGCCATACACTTTCATACTCTACAGGCTAGAGCTTTACCCATCTTTTCATACATAATTTATAATATTCGAACCATCAGTCATTGCCCATCATACAAATGGAAATTTACCTGTATTATACAAAATGCATAATTGTCTTGATTATATTATTAGTGTAAATTTAAAAAACTGTAAGATATAGATGTATAGCTTAAATTAGGCTAATTCATTATTTGATGTCCTGTAACATGCCAAGCTTCAGTCCTTACAGTCACCCTGTTGGGGGGGGGGGGGGAGGGGGGTGGGAGGGGGGGGGGAGGGGGAGCAGAATGCCTGCCGCTCTGTCATGAGAGAAAAATCAAATCAAATGTTTGCAGTTGGTAAAATTATCTTTGTATATTTGTGTGTTTTTTAGGGGTCATGCCCTCTTTACAGTTTGTATTATTACATATATGCAATAGGACCTCACCTCAGGAAAAAAAAAAAAAAATCTTGCATACTCAGGATACCTTGCCATATTTGTTCTTATTACTGACAGCTTTATGGTGTTGTGGTCAGTGTAATGGTACTCTTAATTGAAATATTTTAGTCTTTCCTTTTTATTCCTCATTAGCCTATACCTCATACATATAAGCTTGCTAAGTGTGTGCTGTTTACAGTTTACTAATTCACTTTTTATGTGTACCGGTAAGACAGTTTATTACAAATATTTATTTGAACATGCATAAAGTCTTGCCACTTTACGTCTAAAGACTAGGATGTTTAAACACATTTACATGTATTACTCTAAAACGTGTGTGACATATATTTTATTAAAAGTATTCATCTTTTTCAACACAATTTTCCATTTCTTTTGGCAGGTCATTCATTGTGTCTCCCATCATTGATATCAAACATATATTATGTATTTCTTACACATTTAAAATAGCTTCTCTTTTCTATAAATGATTTACATTTCAGAAGTTTCACCTTGGATTCACCATGGTTTGTACCTAAAAGCCATGGTGAAATTATGGTTAAACGACGGAGAAAACATGGTAATACCATTGTTTGACTGTACCGTGGATCCATTGTAGTACCATGTTATCAAGGTGGTAAATCGGAACAGACATATCATGGTTTTACCATGGTTTCACTTTGGATTTACCATGGTCTGTACTGTAATACCATGGTGAAACTGTAATACCATGGTGTACTGTAATACCATGGTGAAACCATGGTTAAACCATGGTTTTACTGTACCGTGGATCCATTGTAAACCATGAAATAACAGGAGTAAATTAGGACAGACATATTATGGTTAAACCATGGTTTTACCGTAGTATTACCATGGTTTTGCCTTGGTCATACCATGGTGAAACCAAGGTGAAACCAAGGTGAAACCATGGTGAAACCATGGTTAAACCATGGTTTTACTGTACCATGGATCCATTGTAAACCATGAAATAACAGGAGTAAATTGGAACAGACATATTATGGTAAAACCATGGTTTAACTGTAGTTTTACCATGGTTTTGCCGTGGTCATACCATGGTGAAACCAAGGTGAAACCATGGTGAAACCAAGGTGAAACCATGGTGAAACCAAGGTGAAACCATGGTTAAACCATGGTTTTACTGTACCATGGATCCATTGTAAACCATGAAATAACATGAGTAAATTGGAACAGACATATTATGGTTTAACCGTGGTTTTACCGTAGTTTTACCATGGTTTTGCCGTGGTCATTCCATGGTTTCATTTTGGATTTACCATGGTTCGTACCGTAAAACCATGGTGAAACCATGGTTTTACCGTAGTTTTACAATGGTTTTGCCGTGGTCTTACCATGGTTCACTTTGCGGTTTCACTGTGGTAACACCTTGGTTTTACCGTGGTAAAAACATGGAAAAACCACAGTTTAACCATGGAAAATCCATGGTAAAACCATAATATGTCTGTTCCAATTTACTCCTGTTATTTCATGGTTTACAATGGATCCATGGTACGGTAAAACCATGGTTTGACCATGGTTTGACCGTACCATGGAGCCATGTTTTTTTTCTACAAGGGTACAACAAGGCAAGGGATCCGAAAGTGGAGATGACAATATGTACCACAATGCAAAGAAATTCAGTGAGTGTTGCACAAGTGATTGGCCATGCTTTATTTCCTCCAATGCCCTCAGAACGCTACATGAACAGAAAACGAATCGCGTTGAGCTTCTCCCTCTCACAGAGGATGTTGTTCATCTTACTAACTTCTTGAAGGAAAGGGGAAGAAGAAGTTATCACAGACTGGCTGAAGATATGAGTGATTCAGAAGCATGAAATGACTTGAATGAAGTAACTTTAGCCCAAGTTACCATGTTCAATAGAAGGACTGGGGAGATGTCCAAGATGAAGCTTAGTGACTACAAGAAAATGGATGGAATACCAGATTCAACCGTTGTCAAGTCCCTTTCCAAACTTGAAAAGGAACTGTGCAAGAAGCTGTCTCGGGTGGAGCTTGTTGGGAAAAGAGGCAGATCGGTCCCTGCCCTACTAACATCTGAGATGGAGGAATGGATTTCTGCTATAGTTGATAACCGACAGCAAGCAGGAGTCAACCCAGAAAATGAGTACTTGTTTGCTAGTCTTTTTGATGCAATTGTTAATTTGTTTTTGTTTTTGTTAGAGCTTGGCAATGATGACTTCGAGGCGGATGTGGTGTCAGATGCAGAGGATGCCATAAGTGAGTCACATTCTCTGTGTCTGGATGCAGAGTCTTTGGGGACTCCAGAGAGAGATACAAAGAGAAAACACCCACCTAAGACGAAGAATCGGAATATCAAGAAATGGAAGCAATGGAGTCCAGGTGAAAAAGCAGTAGTACAACGTCACTTCCATCGACTTCTTTTGACCAACACTCTTCCTGGTAAATCACAAATTGAGCAGTGCTTAAAAGAGGAGCCCATCTTGCATAAAAGAACCTGGCGTAATATCAAAGATTACATTTGCAACAGTTTGAAGCAAAAGAAAGGCTGCAGGTAAAAAGACTGTAGACTTCTGTTAAACACTAATCTGGTTTATTTTACCTGGTAAGTAATTATGTTTACCAGTGAAGATTGAATTTCCAATGATTACCATTGTGTAAAGTGCTGTGTAAAATAAGAAATTCTTTCCACTTTGCATATGCTTTGCTCATGCATTAATACCTATTAATGCATGATACTTTTCTTTTTTTACTAAGTATAGTAAAACCCTTTTTTTCACTTCGTTGATATTTCAATTGTGAATGCATATGTTTTGTTCATTCAGTGGAAAGATGTGTATAATATAGCTAAACCGGCTCATTATGGTCAGAGACAGTTTCGCGAAGAGCTGTGTCAACAGTTAGGGGGTATAAAATCAGATCAGCTTGTACCTTTGTATGCTTTGTCTAAACATCCTAGCCATGTCGAAAGTATGAGTGTGGAGGAGGAAGAGTATCATCTTCCAGAAGTAACTAAAGAAAGAAGAACATGTAAAGTGTGTTATGAGGAAGGAATGGGGAAAAATGCTTTCAAGAGTGACACCAAGTGTGAAAAATGTGATAGGTATTTGTGCTGTACCAAGAAATGGAATTGCTATGCCAGGTTTCACAAGGAAAAAGCCTCATGATGCCAGGGAATTATGCGAGGGAATTGTTTCACCCAAACAACAAGTTTTTTAGAGCTTGTTGCCAGCGAGGACAGAAAAGAGCTTCTGCAATCAATATTACAAGACTTTCGCGCTCTAAGGAAGGTCTACAGAGAAACGGAAGCCCAGTCATGAAGACATCTCTACTTATAAGGCGACGACAGTGATCATGGGGGAGAAGCTAATCAAGAACTTTAGTTATGCTGCGTGGCCATATTACCTGCACAAGGTAATTGAACATGTCCAAGAGGTTCTTGATGATCAGGAAGGACCAGGCAGCATCGGTTCACTGAGCCTAGACATAATTCACGGGACCTCAAGAGTGGGTAAGAATGAGGACAGAGAAAATTAGGAAAATATTGTAAATTGATAAAGAGAAAATAAAATGTTTCCTGTTTAATTCCCTAGCAGTAGCAGGTATGTTTTTTCCCCCTTTTGAATGTGTTTATCGACGCAGGTATGTTTTTATAAGAGACTTAGCAAAACTGTAAAATCTCGCTTTAGAAACCAGCAAATGAAATGATTGAAACGTCAATTTGAAGAAGAGTTGTTCTAACTCATTATTATCGCATTCAGTAGTTAAACCTTGTTTTAATATGCAAATTAGGCTGAAAATATTGCATTATTTTTCATATTTTCTGTCTAGAGGCCAGGCCAATACTTTCGTGAATGAAACCATGCATGCATGTCCGCATTCATGGGCATTTGAATCTGAACATAATAAGGTCAGTTCTAAAAAAATATTGATCTGGTCATCAAATTAATCTATCAACCACAATTAATGTTTGACAGTGACATTAATCTTTGAGATTTTGGTTTCCGGAAACCATCCCAGGTAAGAAAAAGTTGTATTTGCAGAATTGTATCGTTTATCTTTTTACCTCCTAGATAAATTACAGTTCTATGGCGGTTTTGTTTACAAACTTGTCCCAATCGGCAATTACCGCAGTTAAGTGTTAATAACCCCTTATCTAAGTTCTTATAAAAGATAATTTAAGCGCACATAAAATTGTTTATCATTCATAATTCTGTCTTCTTGAAATCCCAGTGAATAAACGTCAGACCACAGTAGCTATGCAGATTCCAAACGCCAGTACAGCGTGTACCGATGATCGCATCCCTGGAAGTGACGTCGGCCGTAGTGTTCCGGAAACCATCCCAGGTAGGACAAATTTGCGTTTACAAACAGGATATGTTCGTATAGAAGGTAAATGTCATCGACGACCAATTGCAAAATGTTCGCATAAGCCAAAGTGCAGTCCCATCTATAGGGTTACGTGCATGATGGTTACCTCTCGCGGGTAGTCCTTTGTGTAGTAACACGTACATGCTGAGTGAGCTGGACTTGGTGTGTATGGTTTGATCTTTTGATGACATTGTTTTTCATTTAAAACAGGAAATTCAAGAAACATCTGGCAGCCTATTATGGCAGGAAGGAGAAATGGGCAATCGCTTGTCGCCAGGAACAACGAGTGAGAGGGAACAACAACTTCTGTGAAGCGGCCATACGTGTGCTGAAAGATAAGATCCTTGAGCGCACAAAAGCCTTCAGCATCACCCAGCTTGCAGACTACATATCCACTTTCCTGGAGGATTATTATGAACAGAACATTATAAACAGAAGACATGTGCTTGCACGTAGAAGCCATCTTGGTCGCCTTCTTGAATATTTGGAAAAGCCAATTCCTCAAACTTGCGAATAAAAACTTCTCAAAACTGTTGTAACCTTTAAACAATTAGGAAAATCCACTATTGCATTCAGAAACAGTTGTTTGTACGTACACAATTTATGCAGAACACAGTTGATTAGCTGGCTGAGTAATCTTGTGAGCTGTTGGGTCTGCATTGAATGCCGACCTCATAAAAAAAAAATAGCGGCTCTTTCAAGTTGGGTTGCACTATTTGGGAGGAAGCGGCTGAGTGTGTGTATTTTGTGTATTTACATTTTTTGTCTACTATAAGCTTTCCATTGATGTTAGGTTGTAATTGGCTTAAGACAGAGTTTTTAAACTGTTTTGTGACACAGACATTCCCAATAATTTTATTTTAACATTTGTCAAGTGTAAACTTGACTTTCTAGCCCTTTTTTAACATCTTCCTTCTGAATTAAAGCGTGTACTTATATTTCTCTATTGATATTCAGGTTGTAGACCTTTATCCTAGAGTAAATTATAATTTTATATGTGCAGATCTACCAAGACTTCTTCATACCATGAAAGAGTTGCAGAACAAGGTGGCTACTGTAGACATGGCCAAATTTTGCTGATGCCATCATCAAGTATGCTGAGAAAATACACACCAAATACCAAGAAACTTTGCAACTGGTAAGGTCACATAAATTTTGGCACTTCCGGATTGTTACCTGCAATCTTTTAAACCATGTTCTTCCCGGCCAGTATTTATAGCAATTCGATCATCGTGTTATCTGTTCACTCTGTTCACTCATCCTTTTATTCAATCGGTGTAGTAGTATTTTGTGTGTTTTTGTACTTTAACTTAATATTTTCACCATGGAAGTGAACAATTCACATTGGAGTGATGGTGAGGTAAAATTTTTCATCTTTATGTGGAGGCAAGGAGAGCTACTCCACCAGAGTTCAAAATGTCTGTCAAAACGTGGGGAAAAAACGTTGCGGTGCCAAGCCCGAAACATTCCAAGGAGATGAGCGAAAGGATGAAAACGGCCGGATATTCTAGGACGTGGGCTCAAATAAATAAAATTTGAGCATTGACGAAAAGTTATAATGAGACCACGTTCTTCCCGTCTGGTATTTATAGCATTTCCATCATCGCGCTATCCGTTCACTCAGCTCCGTTCATTCCAATTCCGTTCACTCATCTTTTATTCAATCGTTATTCCCGTCTGATATTTATATGGTAATGTCTAGTAGTATTTGAGTGTTTTGTTTGATTAATATTTTCACCATGGAAGTGAACAATTCCCATTGGAGTGATGGTGAGGTGAAGTTTTTGATAGCAATGTGGAGGCAGGGAGAGCTCCTCCACCAGACTTCTAAGCGTCCTTCCAAACGTGGGGAAAAGGGGTTTAAAGAGATGAGTGACAGTATGAAAACGGCCGGATATTCCCGGACGTGGGCTCAGATAAAGAACAAAATTAGAGCTCTGACGAAGAGCTATAATGAGACCAATCGTTACAATAACAGAAGTGGGAGAGACAGGACGAGTTGTCCGTTCTATAAAAACCTTCGCAGTTTCCTCGGCAGCAGGCCCCCATTGAACCCTCCCCCTGGACTTGTGCTGGAATCTTTCCTAGAAGGCCGGACGTCATCGGTCTGGAAGTAGGGACCAACAACACAAAGAGAAACAAGTGGCAGGAGGCTCTAATGCAAGGGTCACTCTGTGGCCTGGACCCACCCTCCTCAGAGGTCGCCAAATATCGACGTCGACTCGACGCCTAAGCCTGACCCTGACCTATTTGTTGTTGTAGTGAAGTCCTAACGTTCGTTTTTCTTCATTGGGTGAAGCTTTACTATACAAATTGATGAAATGTGTGAAGCTTTGACGAGTAATTTGTTTTTTCTGGTGATGTGACATCGAATCCAATCGGTCGCCTTGTTTGTTCAGGTGATGTGACATCGAAGCCACTACTGGTTGCGTCGAAAATATGTCGAAATCATGTCGAAATCGTGCGTTTCAAAACAACTATTTAATTTTTATTCCGGTCACTCATGCACTCGCAGAGTGATCGTCCTGAGGTCACCGAACTTTTCTCCAGCGAAACTGATTTCGAGATTTCACAAGATCGTTTTCGAGTAGTCTACTAGTCTCCTACACATAACTAGTTGCGTGAGTATTCGCAGTATACGTGCCTGAAAGGCCAGCCTCAAGTCTGGAAACGAGACTAGTAGCCTACGAGCTGTCGGTATTGTACCCAGCATGCGCAGCGCAGATCGTGCCAAGTTTTGGCCCCAAGTTTTTGCGAGGTGAGTTGAAAAAAAATAGAAAGTTCAGAGTTTTCCGATCATTTTGAGACGGTACTACTCCGACCCTGTTTTACGATTGATTATTAACGAAATCTGTGCATAAAACTTAGCCTATATTTTCGCGAGATTTCAATGTTGACGTATTCCACAAAGGTATTACGCCACAGCAGTGCCGTGCGCTCGAGTCGAAGCCTTACGAATTCTGCGGATATGCACTGTATACTGTGTACGTTTGTGATGGTTTGTGTTAGTCGTGTATTGTTTGTTGTAAACATCTTCATCAATCCATCATGGTAAAATAATAATAAACATTGGATGATGTATTATTTTAATTGTACACAACAATATCGCAAGCTTTTTTGTGTGTATATTGTTGATGTTTTGTTTACCTGTAGGCTGTAGTGTAGTTTAGTACAGTAGTATAGAGTATGTATCAAACCAGAGAAGCATCTTCTCTGATCAAACCAATTAAATTGACATTGTTGACTGTAGTAATATTGATTATTATTCATTCATAATAATAATCCAGTGGAATTACTATACTGTGTTCTAATTCACAACAACAACAAGTCAACAGTAACAACAGGGCTATTTTACTAGGTTCATTGACATTACAACAATGTTCTGTTGTAATTGTCCTCATCAGCTGGGCATATTTTTCTTTTTTTTACTCAGGTAGGTCAATTTTATTTTTTACCCATCAGGTGGGTCATTTCTTTTTTTTATAGTAAAACTTCCATCCCCCCCCCCCAATTAATATAATTGGTGTTCATATTTATTTCTAGTAGGCCGTATCTGCGTAGGCCGTAGCGGCGTAGGCCTCCACAAATTTAAACATCTTTGGAACTTGCGTGGAGGGTACAATTTTTATTTTATTAAATCGTCTTTTAGACTTTCATAATTATTAAAAATAAAATTGTGATATTGTTTTTTGTTTTTTACATCTCGACCAAACTTGGTCAGAGTCATACCTGGTCCTACCAGTACTAGCTAGATGATGTATGTACTGCACTACAAAAGTAAAAGTTCAACCTTGTGGTCAGTTCCTGATATCATTTTTAATTGTGGTTCTCAGTGTTTTTGGCTCCTTTACAACAATTTATGCTAGTGCCACATCGGAGGGGTCAGCGTAAGGCCAAAAATAAAATGGTTTGTTTGCCCAAACCCGACCGACCCATAAATTCTCAAAACCCCTTGCACTTTTTTTTTTTTTTTCAAGATTTTTTTTTTTTAATAAGTGGAAATATGTGTTCTAATTGCAAAATTAATATAAAAAAACTGTCCTAGACTTTATTTCCACCAATATCCTTTCTTTTAAACATCATAAAGGTGTACATTTAAGATCCTAGCAAGACAACTTGTATTTAAATTTTATTTTATTAAATCTCAGATTTAAGAACTTTATGTAAACAGTTTATTGTGCTTTCAATGAGATTTCAACCTTCACATTGTGTGTTTTTATAATAAAGATAATGTGTTTACAGATGTACAGAAGAGAAATTCTATCATGTTTTCTTCTCAAAGTGTCTGTAGGGAGAAGAAAAAATATTGACCTACCGACCCACTTTTTCATTTCCTTGTTTGGGCAAACAAACCAATTTTTTTTTGGCCTAACAAAGAAGTAACTCCATTTTGACTAAGTGTTCTTTTTTGTGCATGGGCATCAATGGGGTTAGTCTATGTGTCACTGGTCATTTATTAAAAAGGTGGTGCTAATGGAGTTGAGTCTTTCTTTGTGCTTATTGGAAAATGCTAATTTTTCTGAACATTTTGATATCAAAATCTCATTTTCTCAGCTACACAAATTCTCTCCAAATACCCAAACACCAAGATTTTCTAGGAAGGAGCTTCCCAATCCCAAATTGTTTGTGAAAAAAAACTTGGCATTATGGCAAAAGAAATTCATCTCTAGGCCAATACACACTAAACTTTCAAGAGTCCTGTCCAACTATAATACTTGTAATAAATTGCTGTATACATATAGTTTCCTGCTTTTATTTATCAATCATGATCTTTATTTACTTTATACAGGCTATAGTCACATTTAATCACATTTTGTTCGAGAATGGCAGCATCAGCACCGGCACCCCGTATGTTCAAAGTATGCAGAGGACAAGAAACTTGTATTGGCAAAATCATTGGATGAGTTGATAGAGAAAGGTAAGGGAAGTACCTTACAACCTTAACACTTGTCCTGTAATTTATAGCGAGCACATTACAACAAACTAAATGTTATAAAGTAGATTTGTTACATGCTTTGGCTGTTTACTCTCATTGTTTACTTACATGCATCAGGTGAACAGAATTTTTCATTTTGTGGCATGTTATAATTCCAAATGCAATGTGTATTAGTTTTCCTTGCCAAAACAAATGGTATAATACAATGTACAGTCAGCAATATATTTTCAGAAATAGATATTTTTTAAACTTTAAAGATTAAATGATATATAATAAATTCCCATTTTCAGGTCTTGCTAAGCTGCAAAAGGCAAGAGAGCATTTCAAGTGCCTGAGATTGTCTGACGGTACAGATGTAGATGACGACGAATTGTTTGCCTTCCTGCAAGAATCGGAACCAGTACACTTTGTTTTCAATGATGAAGAAGTGCCATCCTATGACCATCAAATAACAGATACATGTAAGTAGATTTTGTATTTTGTGATGTGACCATCTGCCACAAATGGGCTGTCAAGTCGGCTTTGGCATTTTGAGATGTTACCCATCCAGATTCTGGTTCTACCTTCAACCTTCATGTAAGACCTCACAGAATTAGCCTAGCATGAAATCTTACATGAGGCATGATAGGATTACACAGCTTTATTCAGTCATCAAGTCTAATAGATACAAGTCTAACTCAGGAATAGCTTGCAGGAATAGGTCCATGAAATGCCTTTGTTGTTTATTATTTTTTGAGGTAGCTGATTGGACAATATCCCACTATAATAGTGCCGACTTTACTGCCCATATGTGGTGGATGGTCACATATAAACCAAAAATTACTGATTATTTAATAGATCTTACCATCAATGAGTTCCTTTTTATGGAATTGTGATACAAGTACTGCTGTAGGGCTATGGATATATCAAACAGCAGGTCAAACCTGATTTCAAAGTTAATAGAAATATCAACCCTCAAGTTTTATTCTTCAGTCAAATTTAAAAAAAAATCTTCACCTATTACCCCATGGTACAACCCTCTAGTTATTAAAATCAAGGTAAAGTATTAAAAGCTTTTCCTGTGCTTTTTAAAGGATATTAATCAGACCTTTTATGATTGGAAAAAAATGTTCTTGTCAATTAATTTCATCATTGCATTTCAAAAATATGTAAAATGGTCCCCTCAGATAACCAGTATGACTGTATAGATACACTGCTTGTATTGATAGTCTATCCTGATTATGTTCCCAGCTGAAGGTGAAGATGACGTGGTCTCATTGTCGTCTTCTACCAGTACATCATCAAGAAGGTCATTGGTGTTCTCAACTGCCAGTACACCATCAAGCCACTTATTAAAGTCTGTGCCCTCTACACCTACTACCAGTACATCATCAAAGTCTGTGCCCTCTACACCTACTACCAGTACATCATCAAAGTCTGTGCCCTCTACACCTACTACCAGTACATCATCAAAGTATGTGCCCTCTACACCTACTACCAGTACATCATCAGTGGACTCTGACTCTGACACTGCAGCTGAGACAAGTAAGTTGACATCTATTCATAAACTGTATTAATGAGGCCTATATCGAAAGGAAGCTTCTCATATTATTCAACTCAAGCTGTGCATTGTTATCTCTGATAAACATGGTTGTATTATCATATACGCGCACATGGTGGGTAAACATGGGCAGTTTAGTAGGCTCACCACCAGGAATTTTTGGATTCTGGAGGGAAATTGCGCCCTTTTTCTTCATAAAAAGACTTTGTAAATTATGGGAAATGTGGCTTGCCTGCCGGGAAACAAATATTTTGTTCAGGCCGTGTACGCGCATACACAAATACCTTTTCACTGCTGGCATGGACAATTTGTATCATGATTGGCAGGGGTGTATTTTTGTTGTTGTTGCCAACCAGCCAGCTAGGCGGGTTACAAATAACAGAATGTATTAAACAGCCCAAGTACATACATTGCTGAAAAATTCTTCAAGCTAACAGGGCGTGTACTTTTTAAAAGTTGCCCACTCAACGCAAATGTAACCTACCCGCCTCTGGTGTGTGGGCATAGTACCTGCCATGATGGTCGGACTATTTGAAAACATGAAATTGGGCTCATTTGGAACCAAACTTAAAGTCATAGATGGAATACAGGAGCTTTCATTATGTTGTTTGGTTGAAGGTGACAAACCAAGGTCAAAGTGTATCTCTCGCACAGACTCGTTTTCTGATAGTGAGAGGGGGGGGGGGGACATACTATAATAGCCATAATTAACTAATCTACTTGTTCTAATTGCATCTTGAATTTGACTTTTATTCTGATTTATAGATGAACCAGAGATAATCACAACTCAGGCTGCAACTCACACAAGCCCTCTGGAGAAGAGACATCTCAAGAGATCTGCTGCGACTTCACAGAGACAAGCTACTATTGTAGAGTTTCTTGGAGGAGGTTCAGTACAAACCGTAAACTTTGTAAAAAAGGCAAAAATATTACGTGAAGATGGGAAAAATGCAAGATATAATAGCACAGTGAACAAAGCATGTACTGAAATTTTGACCAAAAATCCGTTCATTCTAACAGATAAGGGGGGTAAAGGTAAACTTCTGAAAATGGGAAAGGAAGTAGTAAACAAAACGTATGTATTTGCTAAGGGGAAATCAGTGAGCAAGAAAGCCAAGGCTATACAAGGTGAAGGCTTGAATGCAAGATGGACAAAAACAGCCAGAAGCGAGAGAATGCAAGAATTAGAGGAAGAATTAGAAGGCATAAAGAAAGACATGCAAATAGCTGAAAGTAATTGCAATATAAAGGTAAGCTGTGAGAAGTTTGAGGAAGCCGAAAGTCTACGAGACAAAATCAAAATCCTTCAGCAAAGGCAGCGCGTCTGCAAGATAGAAATAATTGATCTGCAAAAAAGAGATCATAAGGCGAAGCGAGATCTTAAATACATCCAAAGAAAACTAGACATATAATACTTGTTTGGAACAAGTATAGGTGGGCTGGTCAACTAAAATTTGACACAAAATAGAGCAAAAATAAGCGAGATACTGCTAAAAAAAAACAATGTCATGTACATGTAGATTGATGATGTGAACGAAATTCACCTTCCATAGGCATAACACGCAACTTAAGAAATTTCTGATATGTGCCCTTTAATCGTAATTTTCACTATGATGACGTCATCAAAATGAAAAATGGTGATAATTATCTGATAGAGAATTTTCTTAGCTACAACATATCGAAATTTGGAAGAAAATCGATCAATATTTACAGAGATACAATCAATTTTACATAAATATGCTGACTTCATAATATGCAAATTCGTATTTTGAGTTCCAAGGCCATTATGATGATGTCACGATACACTTAATGGCCAAATGAGATAAGAAATCATATCTCCGTATCATACTCTATCTAAATATGAAAAAAAATTGAAGGTCCCGGTTCATTCCAAAGAGCTATAATCGATGTTGTATACGCATGTTTTTGCCCATATATGCTATGTATTAAAAGAGCTCGCGCGCACAGACATTTATCTTGAATTGACGCTAATCTTGTTATTAATGGTCATAAAGAGATAAACATGGTATAAAATTGTTAAAAAAAATATGAGAAATATCATGAAAGAAAAAAAAAGGCGATTCTATGTTGTGTAATGGTGTTACGCGCGAAAACGCGCGCGCATGCGCGTGTGCGTGATTTTTTATAAAATGCTTAAAATTGCCTAAAACGTATGCAAAATAAGAGACGATTTTGACCATTTTAAGATTTTGCGCGCGCATTGACGCGCGGACGTACACGCACGCGCGCGTTTTTTTACCTGAAATTGACCGGACTGATATTGACCTTGATCATGATAAATATGAATGAGAAATGACTTACCGTTATGAAAATATGATCATGAGTGTTTTTTTAGAAAATTTCACAAAATGGCGCCTAGATGACGTCATCAGTCAAGGTCAAGGTTGAAAATTTGTCTGTGTTTTGTTCTAATGCCTATACATATGTGTGCCAAATTTTAAGGTATTTGATTAAACCATTTTCAAGTTATCTTGCTCACAAAAAAGTGGGTCGAAATAAGAAAAATAAATAAATAACTAGACATATAATACTTGTTTGGAACAAGTATAGGTGGGCTGGTCAACTATATTTGAAAACAAAATAGAGCAAAAATAAGCGAGATACTGCTTAAAAATTCTTAAAAAACAATATCATGTAGATTCATTACGTGAACGAAATTCACCTTCTATAGTCATAACACGCAAATTATGAAATTTCTGACATGAGGCCTTTAATCGAAATATTTACTCTGATGACGTCATCAAAATGAAAAATGGTTATAATTCAACTTGTAGAGAATTATCTTAGCTACAACATATCGAAAATTTGAAGAAAATCGATCAATATATACAGAGATACAATCAATTTTCCATAAATATGCTGACGTCATATTATGCAAATTCCTATTTTTAGTTCGAAGGCCATTATGATGATGTCAAAATATTTTTAATCGCCAAATGAGACATTAAATCATATTTCCGACTCATACTCTATCTAAATATGAAAACAAATTGAAGGTCACGGCTTATTCCAAAGAGCTATAATGGATTTTGTATAGGCATGTTTTTGCCCATATATGCTATGTATTAAAAGAGCTCGCGCGCACGGACATTTATCTTGAATTGACGCTCATCTTGTTATTAATGGTCATAAAGAGATAAACATGGTATCAAATTCCTCGAAAAAATTAGAGAAATATCATGAAAGAAAAAAAAATGGCGATTCTATGTTTTGTAATGGTGTTACGCGCGAAAACGCGCGCGCATGCTCGTGTGCGCGATTTTTTATAAAATGCTTAAAATGACTTGAAACGTATGCAAAATAAATTTTGAAATTTTGCGCACGCACTGACGCGCGGACATACGCGCATGTGCGCGTTTTTTGACCTGAAATTGACCGGACTGATATTGACCTTCATCATTATAAATATGAATGAAAAATAACTTTTGGTTATGGAGATATGATCATGACTTGATTTTCAGAAAATTTTACAAAATGGCGCCTAGATGACGTCATCAGTGAAGGTCAAAGTTGAAAACGTTATTTTGCTTCGTCCATATGCCTATACATATGTGTGCCAAATTTCAAGGCATTTGATTTAGGCATTTTTTAGTTATCTTGCTCACAAAAAAGTGGTTCGAAATAAGAAAAATAAACTAGACATATAATACTTGTTTGGAACAAGTATAGGTGGGCTGGTCACTAAAATTTGAGACAAAATAGACCAGAAATAAGCGAGATACTGCTAAAAAACAATGTCATGTAGATTAATGATGTGAACGACATTCACCTTCCATAGGCATAACACGCAACTTAAGAAATTTCTGATATGTGCCCTTTAATCGTAATTTTCACTATGATGACGTGATCAAAATGAAAAATGGTGTAGATAAGCTTGTAGAGAATTGTCTTAGCTACAACATATCGAAATTTGGAAGAAAATTGATCAATATTTACAGAGATACAATCAATTTTCCATAATTATGCTGACGTCATAATATGCAAATTCATATTTTGTGTTCCAAGGCCATTAAGGTGATGTCACGATGCACTTAATGGCCAAATGAGACATGAAATCATATCTCCAACTCATATTCGTTTCAGATATGAAAACAAAATTGGGGTCCAGGTGCATCCTAAAGAGCTATAATGGATTTTGTATAGGCATGTTTTTGCCCATGTATGTTATGTATTACAAGAGCTCGCGCGCACGGACATTTATGTTAAGGGGACGCTCATTCCGTTAATAATAGTCATAAAGAGATAAAAATGGTATCAATTTGTTTGTAAAAATATGTGAAATATTATGAAAGAAAAAAAAATGGCGATTCTATGTTGTGTAATGGTGTTACGCGCGAAAACGCGCGCGCATGTGCGTGTGCGCGATTTTTTATAAAATGCTTAAAATGACCTGAAACGTATGCAAAATAAATTTGAGACGATTTTGAGCATTTAATAATTTTGCGCGCGCACTGACGCGCGGACGTACGCGCATGCGCGCGTTTTTTGACCTGAAATTCACCGGACTGATATTGACCTTGATCATGATAAATATGAATGAGAAATGGCTTTTGGTTACGAAGATATGATCATGAGTTGATTTTCAGAAAATTTCACAAAATGGCGCCTAGATGACGTCATCAGTCAAGGTCAAGGTTGAAAAATTGTCTGTGTTATGTTCTAATGCCTATACATATGTGTGCCAAATTTCAAGGTATTTGATTCAACCATTTTCAAGTTATCTTGCTCACAAAAAAGTGGTTCGAAATAAGAAAAATAAATAATAAACTAGACATATAATACTTGTTTGGAACAAGTATAGGTGGGCTGGTCAACTAACATTTGAGACAAAATAGAGCAAAAATAAGCGACATACTGCTTACAAATTCTTAAAAGACAATATCATGTAGATTCATAACGTGAACTAAATTCACCTTCTATAGGCATAACACGCAAATTATGAAGTTTTTGACATGAGGCCTTTAATCAAAATTTTCACTATGATGACGTCATCAAAATGAAAAATGGTTATTACTGCGCTTGTAGAGAATTGTCTTAGCTACAACATATCGAAATTTTGAAGAAAATTGATCAATATTTACAGAGATACAATCAAATTTACATAAATATGCTGACGTCATAATATGCAAATTCGTATTTTGAGTTCCAAGGCCATTGTGATGATGTCACGAAACACTTAATGGCCAAACTAGACATGGAATCATATTTCCGACTCATACTCTATCTTAATATGAAAAAAATTGAGGATCCCGGTGCATTCCAAAGAGCTATAACGGATTTTGTATAGGCATGTTTTTGCCCATATATGCTATGTATTAAAAGACCTCGCGCGCACTGACATTTATCTTGAATTTACGCTCATCTTGTTAATAATGGTCATAAAGAGATAAACATGGAATCAAATTCCTTGAAAAAATATGAGAAATATCATGAAAGAAAAAAAAATGGCGATTCTATGTTTTTTAATGGTGTTACGCGCGAAAACGCGCGCGCATGCTCGTACGCGCGATTTTTTTATAAAATGCTTAAAATGACCTGAAACGTATGCAAAATAAATTTGAGACGAATTTGAGCATTTAAAAATTTTGCGCGCGCACTGACGCGCGAACGTACGCGCACGCGCGCGTTTTTTGACCTGAAATTGACCGGACTGATATTGACCTAGATCATGATAAATATGAAGGTGAAATTACTTTTGGTTATGAAGATATGATCATGAGTTGATTTTCAGAAAATTTCACAAAATGGCGTCTAGATGACGTCATGAGTCAAGGTCAAGGTTGAACAATTTGCTGTGTTTTGTTCTAATGCCTATACATATGTGTGCAAAATTTCAAGGTATTTGATTGAACCATTTTAAAGTTATCTTGCTCACAAAAAAGTGGTTCGAAATAAGAAAAATAAATAATAAATAATAAAGGCAATTTTAACAAAATTATAAGGTGGTCTGTATTAGATACAGCCCACCTAATAATAATAAAGGCAATTTTAACAAAATTATAAGGTGGTCTGTATTAGATACAGCCCACCTAATAAATAATAAATAAAGACGATTTTAACAAAAATATAAGGTGGTCTGTATTAGATACAGCCCACCTGATAAATAATAATAATAAAGGCAATTTTAACAACATTATAAGGTGGTCTGTATTAGATACAGCCCACCTGATAATAAATAATAAATAATAATAAAGGCAATTTTAACAAAATTATAAGGTGGTCTGTATTAGATACAGCCCACCTGAAAAGATAAAGAGATCCCCTCTGATGACGATGTGCAGTTTGTTCAGGCAGATGGAAGTGGAGCTACCAAACATGATGATAATAGTGGAGCTACCAAACATGATGTCCAGAGTAATCAAGAAAGTGGAGAGCTTACCAAACCTGACGATAATAGTGGAGCTACCAAACATGATGCCCAGAGTAATCAAGAAAGTGGAGAGCTTACCAAACCTGATGATGATAGTGGAGCTACCAAACATGATGCCCAGAGTAATCAAGAAAGTGGAGAGCTTACCAAAGCTACCAAACATGATGCCCAGAGTAATCAAGAAAGTGGAGAGCTTACCAAACCTGATGATGATAGTGGAGCTACCAAACATGATGCCCAGAGTAATCAAGAAAGTGGAGAGCTTACCAAACCTGATGATGATAGTGGAGCTACCAAACATGATGCCCAGAGTAATCAAGAAAGTGGAGAGCTTACCAAAGCTACCAAACATGATGCCCAGAGTAATCAAGAAAGTGGAGAGCTTACCAAACCTGATGATGATAGTGGAGCTACCAAACATGATGGCCAGAGTGGTGAAAATGCCAAACCTCATGCCGTTCAATGACTAGGTGAGCATTTTCAGAGTAAGCTGGACCTTTTTTTGCGCGAATCAGCTAAAAGTCTCAACATCAAAGAACCAGCTAATCGAGTACATGAATGTGTACAAGTATCCCCGATTGACAATACCATTAGCTTGAAAGAATATGAACAAGTTAGGCAATACATATGCAAAACACACCATAGGCCTATCCAGGAGGGACTTCATTGCTCACTCTGCTCAGCTGATATTAATGCTGCATCTTATATCTTACAAAATCAACCAGTAAAATTGTCAGCTGTGTGGAAAGCATGCTATCCAACCCTGAAATACAAGGCTTACACTGCCTCAAAAAGACTGGGAAAAATGCCCATTGTTCTTGTAACTCTTGGAAAGAGTGGCTGCCAAACAATATATGTCATGGAAAAAGATGAAAAAACAAATTATAGCTTGTTTGTACAAGTGTTGGGGAAGTTCAGAGAGAGTCCTACATGTGCCCCTGAAATCAGTAGAGAAAAACTAGCTACCTTGAAAAAATTAGCTTCTAAAGAAAAAGATCGGCGACTAATCACATATGCAGTCACAAACCACCTCTCATCATAGGAAACCATCAAAAGAACAAAAACCAAGTTGAAAATGCTTTGACTGAAGCAGAGGAAATTGAGGCTTGAAAAGGATTGAAACAATAGTAAGGGATTCAGGTGTGGGAGCCGACAAGTGGCGCTCGTCGGGATCGCTCACTTGGGAGAGAAAGAAGGTGGGCCAGAAGATAACCTTTCAGCGATTACGTCAGCAACTACAAGAGGAGTACTCTGAGCACATTTCTCATGGCGCACTTGTTCAACTATGTGTACCTCGTAACTCAAGACATTTATCAAAGACACGCTACAAATCAGTGGCAAATATTGTCAGCAAGCATGCAAGGAAAGGTTTTGACATTAAACTGAATGCGGATGAGAAATGGTCCAATTCTTTGTACAAATCTTTGAATATTCTTCAAAAGAAAGATAACTCTAATGCAACCTATATTAATCGCGATGATGCTGCGGGTTTTCGATTAGACACATTGGCAACATCAAGTAAATTTCGCTCAATTACAATCAGGGGAGAAGAGGACCTTGCAACCAGAACGGATTTTACAAATAAAGAGCAGAACATTTTACAAGTGTCGTCATATTTTTGCACTGGGAGTGAAACATCCGATGATTGCTATGCTGGCATAGTAAAGTGCAACAAAATGGATCCCAAGAATGCCGGACAACACTTTTCCGACTTGCAAATGCTTCGGTCCAAACCAGAATTCAAATCAGTATTCTTTTCATCAGAAAACACTGACAAAGACAAAGAAATTGATTTCATCAGAGTTGATGGAGGAGGGGACGAGAATCCAGCACATAATGAGACGAGATTTATGTGGACCAAGTGGCATACAGACCGAGAGAAATTGGCCACAATTGTCACAACTCGATATAGTGGCGGATCATTTTTAAATGAAGTGGAGCACCTCAATGGGCAACTTTCAAGGAGTGCTAACAATTTATTTATCCCCTCTACATTGTGTGGGAATACCAGAGACATATCTGGGGAAGTGGATCATGATACTGTGGTGGCTAATCAAAATGCAGCCAGAGATGTGTATATAGAACGTGTGGATAAAACAAGATACAAAGATGGGGAAATTCATCTCTTCAAATGTGCCTTGGGCCCAGATGCATCAGAAATACAGGAGCAAAGAAATGGTTTGACCAAATACCTCAAATCATCTAACACGGCCAAAAGGAAACTAACAGAAACTTCACCTGATGAATTGGAGAGATTTCAATATATGGACAAAATTCTGACAATCATGGACAACCACACAGTGGGAAACAACAAATATGTTTTTAGACTTGTTTGTTGTTTTAAACAGGATTGCCCTCATCCTGTTTGACAGAGCAGGCCAGGGGATGATCCATCATCTATCCTATGGTACCCTGGAGGACCATCCATCATGTTCTTCCCATGGCCTGTGCCTGACCCAGAAAGGCAACCAGAACACTGCACAACTTGTCAGCCCTCATGCTCCGGCCATTTTATGCACTTGGATCAATTGCTCGAAAATTATGAAAATGGCATTGCAGCTGATCCAAGTGCATATCTTGCAAGTGAGCAACTGGCAAAGGTGTTTGAGGAGAGAAGAAGAGTTTCTGACAATCTTGATGATGCTGTACCTGATGAAGAAACACAAGTACTACTTTCAACACGTTACTGCATAAGCAAGAAGATGGTGTCACACACAGTGAACCATCTTTGCCAAGTGGCTAAGAACAGGAAACGAGGAGCTGAAAAGGCTGCAGCTACCAGAGCAGCCAGGAGGAATGACGCTCGTTGAATACAATATTGTATAAGAGTCGGTCTTCCATACAGTCATGCCTAAAAATATGAAAAAGAAATGTGTGTGGTCCATTGACAGCAGTCTTATAAATACACACAAATATGTAATCCTGACTATAAGTGATTAAAAGTGTTAGACATGTACTCTTCTGGCTTTTTTTAGTATATTTGGTAGGTCTATACATTTAGAGAAACAAATGGACATACAACACTCTTCAAGCTATGATTTACATTTTATTGCCACAAAAACAATCGCAACTTGTTATTTGTATGATTTGTGTCGTAAAACAGTTCATATTTTCATAATATGTCACTTTAGAAATTGGGAAAATTTTAGAAAAATCCACTTTAGATGTCTGACCGATTTTGCCATAGGGAAAATGATTAAGTAGGTAATTTTGTATTTTTTTTTATGTCGGGTTCAGTTTGTACACAAAATGTTACCTCAGAAAATGTTGTTTGTCACATAAAAACATTTGAACCATATTAGCCGGCTACCAAATGCAAGTCAGATCTTGAATGTTTTGGCCAAAAGAAGCCGAGACAAACTTTTTTTGTGCTTTTTTTGTGCCTAAAAAGTATTGAATGTTTCCTGTTCGATACAGACGTGTATACTTATCCAGGTGTGATCCTTTAAAGAAGCAGAGCGAAGGTTTCAAAAGGCTTTTAACCTTAAAAATGTCGGTATCATTGCAAAGTTAATGTTACAATCTTTCTAATGGTTCATATTTAGTTATCAAAAATTGTTACAGAATTGACTTATCTGCTATTAAAAGTGGTGAAATTACTACCCGATTATTCCGCCCTCGATCGGCCTGCTATTGTGACGTACGATTTGTGACGTAGGAGGTTGGGCACATGAGCGCGAGAATGCTCCCAAGAGCTCTCACACAACTCTCGCCTAGCCTGCATGCATTATACGTATACAAACACCACTCAAACGCTAAATATCTGATCAAAATTAATGTCCGAGCTCGAAGAAGAGGTTTTACTCAATTTAGAATTCGAAGTTGATGAGCGTAGCTCCATAACTAGTGACAGTGGTACTGATAGTGACGATGATGATGATGGGGGTGTAGGAGAGATGGAAAAAAGAGAACAATTCGGAGAAGACGGCGTCGATGCTGGTGCAAGTCCAGTGATAGTATCTGCGCGAGCTGGCTGAGCTGCCAGCTGCCGCTCAGCTCCCCAGACCCCGCTCAACTGGCGATCGATCTGTCATGCACTTTAATTGTCACTGGGGTGACTGGGCGAGACATTTTCGAATTTGTCGGGATGTGTAGGGCTCTTTAGCAAATTTCGCGGATAATAAAACAAAGACGATCAGATGTGAGGTTATATTTGGCGAAAATCAATTACAAATATGCACCATTCATAAATAGAACTGCAGCTGCAGGACATAAACATGAGGGAAGCTCGCGATTCACTCATCATATGGTCTCCGTATATAATCAACAGCAATCACTATCACGCCAAGGGCAAGGCATGATGACCGAATTAATGCAAAACATCTCAGCAAATTACACAGAACGGAAGGGTATTTGGACAAATCGAATTGCACGATTCACACCTCGTATTATATAACCTAAATTTGCTTAATATTATATGTAATTACATGATTTCTAGAGATTGTTATTCCAGTTTCTTGTCAGGATATGAAGCATGCAAAGTCTGGATAATGTTTACGTATATGCCTATGCAAAATACCGCACGCGAGCTGTGCGAGAGGTGAGCTTGAGGCCTATAATTGCGATCGTGCCCAACCAGTGGCGTCATAATCGGCCTACTGCGCGAACAAACTGTTCAAGCCAGGAATAGAAGTTTGAGGAGGTTCTTGGAAAAAGCTTCTTACCGCGTTTCATTTATTTTCACAAGACTTTAGACCAGAATGGGTGTGTTCAAATTGGTCTACGCTATCCGGACATGTGTAATTTGCCCATTTTGAGTGATTATGTGAAATTTCTCCGCCTAGCTTCTTTAACAAATTACTGCTGAAAACTTTCAGGTGGAGACAATAGTGTGTGTGCTAGACAGAGTTATGGTACTTTCATTCCAAAGCTTTACGTGTAAACCTCATGAATGCATTCAGCATGTTCAGAGTTGGCTGTTTGTAACTATATTGGTGCTTATATGTGATGTGATCAAGCAAAATCAGTCGGAAGTCTGAAATATTGATTTTGAGATATAGCCAAACAAAGGAAGTATTTCCTTTTGTTTCCTTTTGTTTTGGAAACTCTTTATTTGCTGATATCTTTTGAACTGGTTGTTCAATTTCAATGGGATTTTCTGCAAAATGTAGCTTTGCAAATGCTTGTTACAATCCAATAAGAAACTGAAAATTGAATATGACCGACTTCAGACTGATTTTGCTTGATCACACCACATATATAGTGTGTGTGTGCTAGACAGTTATTTTATGTGATTATTTATACCCGATTATTTTATTTTATATAGTAGTATACTAAACATTATTATTTATACTGTGTAATAATTATAAAGTACTCCCTGCATATTGGTGCTTATTATATAGTATGTGTGCTAGACAGTGATGGTGCTTTCATTCCAAAAGCCTTACATGTATTACCTCATGAATGGTTACAAGTTACTCAAGATTGTAATGTACTTATTTTATATGATTATTTATACCCGATTATTTTATTTTATATAGTAGTATACTAAACATTATTTATACTGTGTAATAATTATAAAGTGCTCCCTGCATATTGGTGCTTATTATATAGTATGTGTGCTAGACAGTGATGGTGCTTTCATTTCAAAAGCCTTACATGTATTACCTCATGAATGGTTACAAGTTACTCAAGATTGTAATGTACTTATTATATGATTATTTATACCCGATTATTTTATTTTATATAGTAGTATACTAAACATTATTATTTATACTGTGTAATAATTATAAAGTACTCCCTGAATAAGAAGTCGGGACTGGCGTACCCGACACATAATGTGTTCACATCATCCCATTGATCCTGCGGTGACAACAGAATAAGGTCAAAGTTTAATGCACATGTTATTTCAAATGTGTCTGATTTTTTATGCAGCACATATATGCGATCAAGCGAAATGAGTCTGAAGTCGAAAAAATAATTTTGTGTTTTTTTGCATTTTCTATCAGGATATTATTTATGTGAGTGTGCTAGACAGTTTATGGTGCTTTCATTCCAAAAGCCTTACATGTATACCTGGCCAACTTCATGCTAGAATGCCGGAATCCTGTATTGTATACAAATGCAGTCCTCTAAGCTGTGTATTCCATCCATGTTTTTTCATCTGATTAATGTATGTAGTCCTCTGACGATCGCCTATTGGCTGAACTCACAGTAACGACATCCACTCTGGAAGGTCTTGACTTGGATTTATGTAGTTTATAGCATGCAACAGGTTCACTATTGAATGAATTGATCGGGAAATTGTTCAGGTGTTGTCAATGTCATAGTTAAAATATGAAATGAGAGATGCTTGCCAGTCAAGTATACATGGTCTTACAAATGCATACAATGTGTTTGATAGCTGGAAAGTTCTATACTTTGTATTATGTTGGTATGTTGACTTATTGACTGTTTCTGGACAATTTCCCCATCAAGTTTTATTCATAGTAGTGACCACGACTAAGTAAGCAAAGCATTGAGTACACTTTGATCATGCATATTACTCTCTATAATTAATGCTCTCATTTCATAAATTCTCAGGTAATGAAGAGTTAACTTCTTTTTTGGTTTGCTTTGCTTGAATAGTTTCGGACCAATTATAATTAGTGTGTTATGGGCAAGGCTGAATTGTGTGGTCCATCATCAGGTGGTCGTACAATACCCGGCCAAAAGTTTCTTGAATTCAACTACAACAAATGAGGTCTAACCAAGCTATTGTGAATAGGAAATTTGATAAGCTAACATTTTATAAACCAGACCAAAAATGAGTTTTAGCTTGGTTTATCTACACTACAAAAATAATGTGACAGTACTGCCTGTATAAAAAGAAATGTGCACTTGTGCAACTTCATTATTTTTATAGTGTAGTTTTAATGAACACAATGTCAAAATCTAACAACGCAAACCTAAAATTTGTCTGGAATGAACATTTTCTTTCATTTCCAAGTAACAGAGTTTAATAGGTAACAGGAGTTAGTGTTTATAGTTAACAAGAGTTAGTATTAGAAAACAAGAGTTAGTATTAGAAAACAAGACTTGTAGTTAAAACAACTTTTGTATAAACGTTTTAAGTTTCATAACAACATATCTGTAGAAACATTGGATTGACAAAATAAACATGTTACTGTATCTTTGAATTGAAACCTGGTTGACTTGGTACTTATTGAGCAGTATGGAATTACTATCATGACTATAGACCATTGCAGTCATGGTCTACTATTATAAGTAAACATTGGTGGAGCTTGATTTCAAAACGTGAAGCTTGAAATATGTAATGGCCAATATGGTGAAACAGTGGTGAAGCTTGAACTATGCAAATGGCCAGTATGGTGAAACAGTGGTGAAGCTTCAGACCGGCCGAAAACTTACAAAAGTGAAGCCTCACCTATGGAAAACTGACACAAGTGAAGCCTCACCTATGTAAAACTGACAAAAGTGAAGCATCACCTATGCAAATAATTCAAAGGGTGAAGCCTGGACTAACACATTTGCTGATAAGAGTGATGCTTTGCCTTTGTTTTTTGTAAAGCACATAAAGTGATGGTGAAACCCTGAGGTTACAAATAATTGGCTCAGGTGAAGAAAGGTGATGACCTGAGGAGGAGGGGTCCAGGCCACAGAGTGACGCCTGCATTAATTTTCAACAAATTTCAATTTACATGTATGTTCTGTTTCAAAATGTATATCCTTGAAACAACCTGGTAAAAAAAAAAAATTCCCTGCATTGATCACAAAGCCCTAGGAAAGCATTATCAAAGATCCAAGCAGAAGACAATTGCCAAGGAGTTTGCGGCGATACTACAATCCTGGAGGTCAACAAATGACAAACGGACAATGGCCCCATAATTTATGTCTTACGCAGTGGCATGGCTGGAGATGCAAAACAGAGGAGGGCTTTTTACAGTCACTGATGATGTTTTTAGATTTGTGGGGGCTTTGGACAGGATATCCAAGGGTTATCTTAATCAAAACATGTGTTCGTTAAAAAAATAAGAATCTCAAAGAAAATCTAACTGCCAGATGCCGCAATAATGTAACTGTCTTAAAAATGTGGAAACACTTTGTTTGATCCTGCTCTGTAAAAATTGATGTTGAACCCCTTTATATATCAGTTGTTAATTACTGGGTTAAAATCTGAATATTTGTCTTTGTAAAAGCATACAATTTACTTTGTGAAGATCATTTTTTTTAATCTCTCAAAGGGGAGGAGAGTCTACGTAAAGAACTTCTGAAGAAATAAGTAATACATGTTAACCGCTAGTAGAACCGCCGCTACACTGCCTGTGATGCTAATAGTTTTCCCTCCCTACAGATGGACCACCATGGCGGCCCGGAGCCGCTGCCCCCTGGAACGGGCGTGACATTCACAGGGGCTCTGGATAGGTGTGGAGGAGGCAGTCAAGGACCGCAAGCTTCTGGGTTTGATAACCCAGATGGCTCCTCAGTTGGTTCTGTGGGCGGAGGTACTCTGCCAACTGGACCGGATGTTCATGTTGGCTTTGAAGGAGAACGAGGTAGGTTGGGTGAAGTGCGTGCAGGAGCACTTGCTCGATTGCATGTCCCATCAGGAGATCTGCAACCAGTTTCCTCATCTGGTTCCAGACAGGAACATCTATCTCTGGTAGGAGGAAGTTTTGTCCAGCAAACTGAACTTTGACCCGGGGACTCCCTGGTGGAGGTCAGAGATGGTGGAAACTAATAGAATTTCTGTTGCTCTGGCTCTTTTGGTGGGCAAGTATCGGTAGTGTTCCTCCCGTAGAATCTGGGCTAACGAGGGGTCTAGCACCCCTCCCGCCTATGTAGCGGAGGCTCGTTTTCCAACAGGGTATCGTTCATCTAGATATCTATCAATTTAAAGCTAATTACTGTGTTATACTGTAAATAATAATATATAATTAATATCAACCTGTGAAGTTCTATAGCCTTGTAGGGTACATTATAGACTTCTTCTAGATCTAGATTCTATAGCAGTTACAACGTTTTAAATTCGGGACATTCCTACAACATCAGCCCCTCACCGCCGCTCCCTCGCACTGCATCTCATACCCTCCTTAGTCTATTCAATGTGTGTATTACTGTTTTCCCATTTCTTTTGTATCCTGCATCCCCAATAGAGACGAGGGAGGAGCTCGATGACCGTATCACCAATGGCAAGAGAATACGGATTCCAAAGATTGTGGAGTCCAGCGTGGAGGTGGAGGAGAGTAGTGATAAGGTGAAAATGAAGAGCAAGAAGGTCTCAAGAGGAAGTTGGGAGAGGTTGGATCGGCAAAGGCAAGAAAACTGAGTTAATAATAGATGTTTAAAAATGTTTCATTGCAGGTATGCTGACGCTCTTTAATACTCCAACCGTAACTTGTGACATGCAGATATTTAATGTGGATAACGTTCATACTCTTGGCAGATTATTAACAGACTGTGAAGTTCTATAGCCTTGTAGGGTACATTATAGACTTCTTCTAGATCTAGATTCTATAGCAGTTACGACGTTTTAAATTCTGGACATTCCTACAACATCAGCCCCTCACCGCCGTTTGAGCTGAGGAGGATATTTTGAATGAATGTGTGTATGTTTATGTGTGAGCTTTTTAAATTGTATAATTTATGTGTAGTTTTTTTTTTCTTTTTAAGGCCCCACCACAAGCAATTTGCTTTTAAGGGTGTCCTTTACCGTATTATGTTTACTATGTTACTCATTTGTATGTACATGTTTCATTTTTATGGTTAAAATAAACTGATATCGACCAGTTACTCTTGGAAGTAATTTTTTGTAGATCAGGGTGTCATTTGATGATTAAATCTGAATGTATAATTTGTAAACCTTAAAAACTGCCATTTGGTGTACTGGAGTTGATTGTTTCATGTATGACATTAAATCTAATGTCCTGTCACTTGAAAATGATTTTAAGAAAATGATACGGTACTTTCGTGTTTTAAAATC
The DNA here is from genome assembly GCA_035222895.1 of Strongylocentrotus droebachiensis. Classification (NCBI taxonomy): domain Eukaryota; kingdom Metazoa; phylum Echinodermata; class Echinoidea; order Camarodonta; family Strongylocentrotidae; genus Strongylocentrotus; species Strongylocentrotus droebachiensis. The sequence continues at coordinate 84,969 of JAVYIG010005903.1, forward strand.
TGTCGCGTCTGCAGCCGACATGCGGACCACATTCGGAAACCCGTGAACACCAACGACGCATCTGCCCCAAACGACGTCGACAATGACCTCGACATCGATGGAAAGGCAACCAACACCGTTTTCTGACCTACCGCCGCTCACAAGCAACCCCGAACTACCGCGTGAGCTCGAGCGAAGAACGCGCTACCCGACTCGCGATCGGAACCCACCTAAACGATATGGTTTAAGTTATGAACATTAAACTGTCCGGAAATAAAAGCTGATATTATCTTATAATAAAAGGTCACAATGAACTCTAAATTTCTCGCATATATATCCATGTAGTCTAAACAAAACAACTCCTAAATTGCCGCAGCAAAGATCACTGCCCTACATTCAATATTGGCCCAGAAAATGGGTAAACGAAAGGGGGAAGCTCTTCGACCAAGTCAACCGTCCACAAGTCAACCTCAACCGTCCACAAGTCAACCTCAACCATCTACATGTACCAGTTGCAAGCTGTGCCGCAGCCTGAAGAGGCAGTTGGAAGAAGAAAAGGAGAGGAATATGGAGATGGAGAAGTTGAGGAGTCTCAATCGGAAATTGCAGAGGGACATTTTTGATAAATGTAAGATTGTAAAACAAAATTATTTATCAACTTTAATGCATACAGTGAATCGTGCCCGACTCGAAGTTGAATAAGTAATATGTTAACTGAGTAAGTAGCTTGCAAGTGTTTGTGTTGTTGAATAATTCATTTCCTGGTCAAAAACCTGTTGTATCCTGCATCCCCAATAGAGACAAAGGAGAAGCTGGAAGAACGGATAACGAACGGAAAGAGGATACGGATTCCAAAAATTGAGGAGTCCAGCGTGGTGGAGAGTGATTAAGGTTAAAATGAAGAACAAGAAGATCTTAAGAGAAAGTTGGGAGAGGGTAGAATTGCAAAGGAGAAACGGGGAAGAGGAGGAAATCAGAAGTAGACAGCAATAAGGAAGACAGGAGTTCAGCAGCCATCATTGAATTGTTCGGTGAGGAGTCCGATCTCTCTTTGGAATCATCGTCGGAATCTGAGACCGAGAGCGAATGCGAGGGGCAAAATTGTAATGGATGCATGAGCAGAGAGCGACTGTATCTTGCTATTCCCAACCATCAGGTTAAGGAATTGGAGAATGTGATTTTTCAGGTCGCTGCCACCCCACCAGATATGCACTGTGTTCACACCAGTTGGTACAGCAAAGGAGACAAGAGACTTATTCAAAAAAAAAAAGAATGGTGGAAACCTCCTATCCTGAGAGGGTACCCCATAATATTGAGGAGTAGTTATTTATTTTTTAACATTAAGCTATTGTTATACATGTACATTATTAATGTTTTACATTCAATGTACATGTACATGCACAAACATGTTGATTATTCCACTACTCATTGCAAGTAAAATAAAAAAAGTAAACAAAATATGTACAGGTATGTGTGTGTGATTTTCACTGAATAATTATCGATCCTTACAAGTTGGATTATACGATTACCGATAAAGGATTACTTCTATTAACATGTACTAAATGTTTGTTATACTCCACATTGAAATTAACTTATAAATGTCAACATCTATGCAAATGATTGAGGTTTTACAGAAATTTTCAAGAGTTTTATCATTAATAAAGTTCTGTTGAATTTTATATCATTTCCTGAAATTCAATTTCTTTCGTCGTACGAGAGATTGTGAAGAGATTGTGAATCTCTTCACACTGTGAGAGATTGTGAATAAAAGAATGAGCAGGTACTTTAACTTAGTCAAGTGAATTCAGTGATTGATTAGGTAGCGATCATGCTGTTTGTTGATGTGGAGCTAGAAAATAGATACGATTATACTGTATGCTAAAATAGGCTTGGAAGAAGTTAAGTAGACCGCCCCTGTATACTTCAGGAAAACAATTCAATCTAAACGCTACAAGTGAAACCAAGAGTGAGAATGGTGAAGTGATGGAGAGAAACTGGTGTGATGATTCTATGCTTTACTACTAAGTGATGGTGATACAGGGGTTGTGTGATTTACACACATGCATTTCATTATATGTGCAGTGAGTGCATGAAGGAGATGGAGGAGTTGAGGAATCTCAATCTGAAATTGCAGAGAGACATTTTTGATTTATGTAAGATTGTCAATCAAAATTATTTATCAACTTAAATGCATACAGTCGACCGTGCCTAACTCAAAGTTGAATAAGTTAAACTTTCATTGAGCTAGTAGCTTGCAAGTGTTTGTGTAGTTGAATAATTCATTTCTTGGGCAAAACCCTGTTTATGTTTATGAAAAAATATGATTTTAACTTGATGTAAACCTGGCAATGGGAAATATGCAATCCCTGTAGTTCATCAGGACAATACTTCAGAATTCGGGAGAGGGAATCCTCAAGGAGTACGATACTCAAGGGGACATCACCGGCAAGACATCACGGCTTCTTGTTAACGTCCTTGTAGCACATATGAAGAAACCTAAATGTCTGAAACATCCTAATATGTCAGCAGAAGCTCTTTTTTGTGTGCAACTAGGTTTTTTTTTAAAACAGTATAAATTTGCTTGTCCATTTAGATCTTATTCAATAGGTCTAGGCTTTGAGTAAGGCTAGCTGGTAACCATTTAGAATCATATCATATTACATGGTCATACACAAACAAACTGGAATCATACAAAGACGTTCAACACACAAACCAGAATCAGAGTAAATAAAAACTTATCAGTACTTCTAACAGGTAGGAATAATCCACAGTTGGTGAAATCTTTGATATAACCAAATTTTCTGTAGAAATATGATTTTTGAATCAAGAATATTTTGGCCCTTGCTTGATTTTATGACACATGCTCCAACGACAACTGCTCCAGTACATTTTTTCTGTTAACACGATCCCAATTCTTGTCTAACCTGGTTCCATCACTATGTAAAACCAACATTGAAAATAAAATTGCAGCCCTGGCCAACATAATAAAGCCTGGAACAAAAATTGGATGACGACCCTCTTGAGGCTCACCAATAATTCATTGCATATTTTGGGGGAATATCTACTGTATATATGCTAAAATATTTCATTTTTCTGAGCAATGACTTAGATTATCAATGATGGATTAAAACATACCATTTTTACCTAGAAAGATTAGAAAACATGAAATCATACCACTAAATTCTAATCTAATCAAGCAGTCACAGACTCATCAATTAAACTGCACAATCCATCAATCACAGCTATTACACAAACAAGACAGCCAAACCTCTCTTGTGATCTTCATTCTTAAAGCGATGTGAGGAGTGACGATGGATGTACCGCCCTGCTGCCATTGCCAATGTTCGCTGCAGACCTTGAATACTTGTAATTCTCATTCTAGAAACGATGTGAGGAGTGACGATAGATGCACTGCCCTGCTGCCATTGCCAATGTTCTCTGCATCCCTTCAATACTTGTGATTCTCATTCTTGAAGCAATGTGAGGAGTGACGATGGATGCACTGCCCTGCTGCCGTTGCCAATGTTCTCTGCATCCCTTTAATATTTGTGATCCTCATTCTGGACTCCGAATGATGCAGGCATGCCTAGGAGTGAGTGCTCTCTTTGGACTTCTGCTATACAGGATCTGTGGAAGGGCAAGGTAAAATGAGTTAGATCCATGAAATATTCATGAATGGTTTCTCAGCACGTCTGAGGTTACCCAAGTGCATTACTATCCTGGCTGTGTATTAAAAACTGTTTAGACGACCTCAGTTGGTTTTCAGCATTTTCAAAAACTACTGTACAAAACTGATTTCACTCAAAATCGGTACTTTAGCTACAATAAATAGCAGTAAAATACAATCTTCTCAACTTATTGATGTTTGAAAAAATTCTTTGAAAATTCAAATTGTGAGTCTACTGTCAAACTTGCCGATCAGCCACTTCGTATTCAATGTGTGCAATGTGTGCACTGTTTGCAATGGCTGCCTCTCAGCAAGTATGCAGCGCTAGAGGTCAATACGCATTGACTCTATGCTTTGCTAGAGTGCCCACCTGGTGGTTGCTGACTGTATTTGGGGCATCCCCTGGCAGCATTAATATCATCGGACACCTAACAACTTGTGGTCTGCTGATTATTGAGAGCCAGAAGTGTGCTAAATCAAAAACTTTTACTCTTAGTAAAATGGAATGAATTTGCAACCGGATCCAGTGAGGCGATTAATGATACTGTTCTACATGTAGTGCATCTAAGAATATTGTAAGATTCACACAAGACGAATCAAGTCTGACATGATTGATGACTTGAGCTGCACTGCTATATTTTACTACATCTTTAAAATGGCTGCCAAGATGGCTGACATGCAGTCCATAGACAGTAACAACCAATCACAAGATTGTACATGAAGTAAGTTACCAATAGAAAGCCTAAGAAAAGATATAGAGTGCCATGTGTCTATAATAGACCAGTTCACGGTTAGCACATTACTGCAATGACCCCGAATATCCACAGATCTTCAAAACATGAAGAGGTCCCACTTTGTAGATTTTGAAATAATCACAGCGATGGAGGTGCTACATAAATAGCCTTTGTTTCCCCTTTTCAAAGAATACTTCCACCTGTGTATTCATTTATTTATGTATTTCTGATATTTATACAGGGTAGCACATATCACCAATTTGGTGGTCTTCCAAGAGCCCCTAGCTGTTTGGTAAGAATAAAACAAATAACAGTACTACAAAATAGATAAATACACAAGCATATAAACAGGTAAAATACAAATTAATTGGTATCCCCATCATGGAGTGCACTGCTTGTGCATAAATGAATAATGATTACATAACTCTCAGGAGCACGTATCCAGTATCTCGTCTCCGTGTATTTCACAATGTGTTCTGCAATGACCTTTACCTGCTCATGCTCAGACTGCAACCGTGAACTGGCTTATAGTGAGCTGGGTTGAATAGCCAAAAGATGGGAAGAGTGTGTGTGTGTGTGTGTGGTGCTATGGCAGGTAATGTTGCATGAGGATGAATGAAAAGGGACAGAACAATAGAAGTCAAGAGCTTAACAGACATCAATGAATGTAGGTCAGGAGTGTCCTGAAGCATAACAGAGTGGAAAGTAAAATAAACAAGTATACCATTAGGATTATTTAAATTAAAACCTTACAATATATTAAAAACAGATATATGAGAATAAATTGAGAAGCATCGCTTCATGAAAAGTTCTTTAAACATACCTGTGGATCTATAATGGGAAACACAAGACACCTCCATCTCCACATCATGATCGAGTCACAGCTCAGCCAGCACCATGCCTTCCTTGAACCAGACAATGTCCTCCTGTGTCCTCATAAGTATGGCAACAGCAGAGAGTCGCGAGGTCTAAGAGGTTTCTCATCTTGCCTTGTAGGTTCATCACTTTGCTCTGTGGGTGATGCAAAGATTATCAATGTTCCCATTTAAATTACACTATCGATGCAAGTCAAAAGCAGGAAAATCAATGTTGACAAATTAATAATTTTACGGACAAGTAATTGGGGCAGAAACAGGGCAAAAAATGTAATTGGATCTAGATCTATGAAGTTTTCGAAATTGAGGCCCTTTTTTTTAAATTTTAAAAAGGAAAACTTTTTGCCAAATGAGGTTACGAGCATAATCACAGATAAAGGCTTAAAGCATTATATTAGACTACACCCATGTCGGGCCATCCAAAATATATTGCTATTTTTCTCTCCCTACCTGCTACCCTTCCTTCGTTTTTTTCTTCAAAATGCCTCCCCTAGACTATATCTACCCCTCCCTCCTGCCAGCCAAAAAAATACACGGGGGCGGAGGGCGGATTTGCCCCGGAAAGACCATAAACAGCCCCCGAAATAGGCTCAGAATCTGATTTCGGGGGCGATATCAAAAAGTGAAATGATCTCAAATCGCCCCCGTAACGATTACGAGCGGTCGCGCGCTCTCTTCTAGCTTCGTATTCATTGCGTGCATTTCTTGGTCCGCGCGCTGAATCTCCATGATAAATTGTATACACAAAAATCGGTCGTAAAAAAACTTGAACCATATTCCATACCTTACCTGGCTTACCATGTCGCAAGCAAGTACGCCAAAACACGTACATTTTCGCAGTTGCAAGATCGAGACGGCGCGGAGCGTAGGGGTCGAGTTTTTAGCGGTCGATTTTGTTTTGGTAGAAGCTGAATCTAGACCATGGCATGAACCACGAAACATCGAGAAACTGCAATCAATTTCCATCACGAATTCACGATTGCCGCAATTTTATAAAGTTTCCATAAATAGAGGTATGAAATTAAAGCCTATTTTGTGATATTCTCGCCATGTTTACGTAATTTTGATAATCATTTCTTCAAAGTAAAGAAAATCAGACAAAATCACCGTGACTGACACGCATACAATACAGTGCATTGCCGCTGTGTGGTGTGTGTGAGTTGAGCACACCGGCAGCGCAGGCGTCCGACGCCTGCGGCGCCGGTGTAGAAGTTTCCTGGAGTTCGCTGCAGTTACGCTGCAGTGTGTGTGTGAGTCGAGCTGAGCTCGAGTCGAAGAGATTTGACACTTTGAAATTGTTATCTGTTGGTTTGCATCATTATTGCCGCGATTTCAATATAGTTTCGTGAATAATAGATTTACGAAACCTGAGCTTAGAATTAGTAAAAGTATTACTAATGTCTACGTTTTTAAACGACTGTCTGATTTTCTTGTGAAAATTTTACTTTGAAAAATGATTATCGAAATTCATGGCCAGAAATAGTCACAATCTAGGGTCTATTATATTACAGTTCTTGCATCAAATCAATGCATGAAAACTTAGTTATTGAACTAGAAAAAGGGGTTTCTTTTTTAATAGGCAATTATGAAGCAGGAAGCCCGAAACCTTAGCCTACTAAACAAATCTCAACAAACTGTAGGCCTATCCTTTTATGAATTAATGAAAAAGTAGCCCCAGAAAAAAGAGCCCCCGAAATGGAAAAAAGAGCCCCCGAAAGTTGAAAAAGTAGCCCCCGAAAATTTCCCAAAAATTTGAAATGGAGCCCCCGAAATGAAAAACTTAATTTTTTGCCTGCCTCCTGCAAGGTCAAGGATCGAGTGCATCTCTACTATACCCTCGCCACTAATACTGTCTAAATTCATTGATCAAAGATCCTGTGAATGTTAACATATTTTTACAAGGCTAACCCAAACATGTAAGTTAGGCCTCGAGGTCTACTGAACATTTATCTAGGCCTAGATCTAGTGGTTATAGAAACTTGAGCCCAGTCTGTTTGACATCTACATCTAAGGTGGTACTGGACAGGACCAATTGAATTGGTATACGTCCAGTTGACACTGTCACTGGTTTAATTTTCGTTCAATTATCAGATTCAGAGTATTAAACTGTAGACTATTACTGTAAATTAATGTATTATTAAGATATTTTCTTGTGATTTTTGACATATTTATGACCTATGAGTATGAGTACGATCTCAAAACTCTTACCCCAAAAATATAGTCACTTCATCCTTGCATGCTCATCAACAAGAGAGCACATGTTCGGTGAGTTGAAAAACCCCGATGCATGCTAGTTTTCCTCACCGCCCGCCGAAGGAGGAATGATCGTAGGCAGGGGCAGGGCGGAGAGAGACGCTGTCCTGCGCTGCACTGTGCTGCTTTCAGAGCACGAACCATTTCAAATAACGATGCCGTTTCACTGCCCAAAATATCACCACTGATGTTTCTAAACATGGCATGTTAGATTGAGTGACGTGGTCATCTAACAACTCTTGAAATAGCGAGGATTTTTAGCGTTAAAAATCAGGTGTTCGTGCCATTCATCCAGCGCGCCCCATGCTTGTTTACAACTTTGGCGACTATGAGGCGCCGTTTGTAGACTTATTGTTTACACCAAGTATTTATATATAATTCATTATTTCAATAACAAAATGTAAAATTATTTATATATGATTTAGCGATATCCATTATATAGGCATATGAATAATGATTTCATGATATCCATTATATACCAATACTGATGTCCAGGGTCTATGGTTTAGGCATACACCGAAGGCGACGCAGAACTTTATCATTAATCTCTCCCTGACTCTCCCTGTCTCTCCCTCTCTCTAGCTCTCTCTCTCTCTCTCTCTCTCTCTATCTCTCTCTCTCTCTCTCTCTCTCTCTCTCTCTCTCTCTATCTATCTCTATCGCTACCTATAAATATGTAAAATCGAATAAATCGCGAACATTAATTTTTTTTTTCTTTTTCATAAAGTTTTAGCATGATTTGAAAATGTATATTCACATGTCATCTCCTGTGACTACGGTACAATGAACCATTTTTATTACGGCTTATCCATCCTTTTTGTAGTCACGGCACCTTTTTGAGAAATAAAAAGTTTCGCGTCACCCTAGCAGCCTAGCTATGTCCTTTTTTTAAGTTAAAGAAAAATTCATGGAGATTTTCGTACAGTACCTGCCGACTTTATTTGTCTTACGAATTCGAAATGAATTAGGTGGTCATTCAGTTTTCAGAATTGTTTTCGATTGCATGGTCTTAAAAGTTCTGTTATTTTTTAAAATAAAAAAACAAAAATTCACTATCACAACTGCCATCACAGGACCTAGCCTCCACCCTTAGCTTTAGCGCATCCACGGGAATTTTGTCCTTGCTACTACAGAATCGATCTCTCTTGGTTGTGTGTCGGATTGCAGTTCTTGTTGGCAATGGACAGCAGGGTTAGTTGATTTCCTATTCGCCAACCATTGTAGCCTCCTCTTAATTTTCCCCAGCTGTCCTCATCAATACTGCTTTCTTCATCACAATGATTTGGTTGTGATTGATTCAAGTTTGTTGTCCAGTATCATGGAAATAAACTTGGTGTGGTGCATGCGTCAAGGTTGTTATAGTCATAGGCGCCGGAAGTGGGGGGGGGGGGGGGGGGCAGGGGGGGGGGGGGCCCAATAAAAAAAGTGGGGGGGGGGCAAAACGCATTTTTGCCCCCCCCCCATAACGCCCCCCCCCCCCCCCTCAAAAAAAAAAAAGCAGTAAAGGAGTAAACATGGTTTGTAATTTTAACCCAAAAGAACATAACAATAATAAAAACCTGAATTAAATCACATATACAATTCCATACAATTCCATTCAATCCTAAAACTTTGTTAGCGCATAAGTCCATAAGATATCACGGACCAGACATTTGGAATGCACTCCCTAGACATATTAAACAGTGTACATCTCTCTATCCATTTAAAGCTACACTAAAAAAAAACATTATTTCACAATATAATGTATAAAGATAAATAAAAAAAATATAAAGCGTTCTTTGTAAAACTTTAGAAACTACATTAAATTTTGGTCTGACGTTACATAGTAATACCGATGATTCAACATTTTGGCGCATGAGGACACTTGCACTTGCACACACACGCACCACTCGCACCCTTGTTTTTGTTTAGTTTCTCTCTTATTTCTGTCATTAACGTATAATTAGTAGCTTTATAAAGATGAGATTCATATGCTAATTCTATAATTATTTATATTGAATCCAACTGTTTATATTCACATTTAATTGTAATATATATCATTTGAGTATCATGGCCCCCCTCTTCTTGTTACTTTGCCAATATTTCACAACTCATTTTTTTCTTAGCTCGGTTGACCGTCTACTCAAGCTTTTGCTTATAACGGCGACCTTCTGCTTTCTTTCTTTATACACGCAATGGCCCAACGTTTACTCTTACTCATGTATTATACATTTGTTTCTATATTTTGTATATTGTTTGCATACCTTATGTTTTATATAATTATCCATATTTGTTGTATAATTATTGATTTGTTTGATTGCAGAAAATAAAGTCTTTGAAATGAAAAAAAATGAAAAGGAAAGTTCACAGGAATTAAATTTCATAAACATTGCGCATGCCACGTATACGTCTTTATAATAGCGATACGCGCATATCGTGGACATATTGTTCGAGAATGGGAAAGCGTGTCTGTTATTTTGTTATAGGGGTGAGAAGACATGAGCCACTGAACGCTGGCGTACTGATGGGGGGGGGGGGGGGGGGGTGTATTTCTTATTCGATACCAGTGATTTACAAATGTTGCTGTTATGACATGATTTTCCGGTATTTTTTCTCCATTTTTTATGCGTTTGTTGGAAAATAAGAAATTCCCAAATTACAGTCGGGCGAAAAATACGCTTATTTAGAAGCCTTTATGTCATGGTTGTCATGGTCTGCAAAGTGGCTGGGCTTGAGCCCCCCCCCCCCCCCCACCCCTCTCATTTTTTGAAAAAGTAGGTGTAAGAGAAAAAGAAAGAAAGACGGAGAGAAAAAATAAGTGACCTGCCAATGTTAAAAATAAGGTATAAAAAATGCTAATCTGACCGTAATTAAATGCCTAAAACCCCAGAGCTTACGGGGGCTCCGCCCCCGAGCCCCACCAAGGGCCCTAAGGCGGGCCCCTGGATGCTCATCTGACCGTAATTAAATACCCCAAACCCCTGAGCTCCCGGGGGCTCTGCCCCCTGGACCCCACCAAGGGCCCTTAGGCGGCCCCTGGATGCTCATCTGACCGTAATTAAATACCTAAAATTCCTGAGCTTCCGGGGCTCTGCCCCCTGGACCCCACCAAGGGCCCTAAGGCGGCCCCTGGATGCTCATCTGACCGTAGTTAAATACCCCAAACCCCTGAGCTCCCGGGGCTCTGCCCCCTGGACCCCACCAAGGGCCCTTAGGCGGCCCCTGGATGCTCATCTGACCGTAATTAAATACCTAAACCCACAGAGCTTCCGGGGGCTCAGCCCCTTGACCTCCTGCCGAGGCTCATGCCCTGGACCCTACGCCAATTTACGCTCTACCTGATCGTTAATACTCCACTTTGAAAAACGTTCCGCGGGACCTGCATGTAACGTGTAAGACTGGTGGTGATGCAGATTTTTCGTCTGCCCCCCCCCCTTTCGAACGTTTTTTCTCATTACGTCACTGCCCCTGGAAGGTGAGCCCCCCTGGAAGGTGAGCCCCGTGGAATGTTTGCCACCCCAATCCCAAACTGCTTCCGGCGCGCCTGGTTATAGTCATCCAAAAGTATCCATTCGTTTTCGATGGGTTGGTCAATAATAGCACTCGATGATGGCGGTAACCTGCTATAACATGTCTGCGGGTGGTCATCCTGGCTTTATATCTCATCTTTTGAACTGTTTTGATGAACGAACACATACAAAAGGAAGGTTGATACTTATTATAGTAAAAAGCAACGACTTGCAGATTTCGTGAAAGAAAAGTATCTAATTTGTTTAATTGAATTGTTTGATTAAAATGCCAAAATTATGTTTAACTAGTAAATTATTTCATAAAATTTGATCCGGCCAGGACTGCCTCTACTTAAAAACACGGTTCTTTGCGAAAAGTCATTTATAAATTGTGATCGAACCCAAGTGTGATTCTTTTTTAATTCACAATCCCAAAACAGATTTAACGATTATTGTTTAAACCACAATTATTGTGGAAAAGATTCGTGCCTCGAACATATGAGGTTCAATTTACTTTATAATCAAAAGATTTCTTCAAGAAACGAAGTTTGAATAAGTAGGGGACAGGAAAAAGAACAAACCTGGAAGTATCCGGAATCTGGCAGTTATAAGGACTTTTGAGAAAAAATTCTGATAACAATCATTATTGTCCTTCTAATACCATAATGTGGGGTTGTTTAAGCTGTATGATTAGTACTGAAATGATGACACATTATAGAAACATCAGAGTTAGGTTTCAATCCAGCATGCCTGGTTATATTGGGTATAGAAGACCATGCACACACCACAGTGTACACTATCTGTGTGTATGTGTGTATAACATGTAGCATTGAGTCAATGTAATAAGATCACATACACCCCCCTTACAGAATAATAAACTGAGTCCATAATGTCCAAACTTGAGATATCCAAAGATGAAGTCCTTCAGATCGAGATCAGTGTTAGGTGTGTTTAAAAGTCCACCAAAACTCTTATTGTCCAAGTTATAAAATAAAACCCTATTTGAACCGAATGGCAAAAGATTTGCCTTTTTGCTATCTTCCAAAAACCTATCAATAAGTTAACCTCTCAGGCTTCTTGATCACACGGCCACTGCGGGTAGTCTGCTGGTGGTTTACTTCAGCCGGTGGGCTGGCACAGGGGCTTGGAGTTGGAGAACGCCTGCCATCGGAGGTTGGATCAAGCGTCATCTCTTCCCGTGTAGGAGGCTTGGGTGTCTGGGTTACCTCCTCATCTTGATGGACACGCCTGGGCTCAATATCAGCGAGGTGGTGCCGGTTTCCGGGGACTTCGACTATACAATTTTCAAATTTGTGCAACATCAATATAACTATGGGAAATTCTATTTGTTTAAAAAAAAAGATAATATAAAAGGTTGGGAAAAATACTTTGAATTGCCTTTTTGTTGTTTTTTTGTTGCTCATTTCTACTTTTTGAAGAGAGAACCGTTTCCTTGTCAGTGGATATAAAAGTTATGATATGAATAACGTCGTGATCTTTTAGATTCCTTATTGACCACATTGCGAGACAAACGAATATCACTAGCGATATTATTTTCGATGAATATTACTTCTTTGGGAGTGCCCCCTTTGTCCAACCCAATCCTGCCCATTTTGTACTGAACTATAATTCAATAAGCGCTTATATATATATATCTATATATCATGAACTTCGAACTGTCAAGTTGCATTTCCTACCGTCCCCAATCCTTTCGAAAGATTTACTCTCTTCGACGATGTCCAACTTGAATCCAGTACTTTGGGATTCATCAATGTCATCGAAGACGTCCCCGTCCTCGTTTTCATCCTGACGATGAATTGGTTTGCTGCGTATGCACCCCATTTTTATTCAAAGCAAACATAGCAAATTCGAATACTAAGTAAATAACTCAATATATTATAACGATGATATTCGCAAGTGATTGAATAGAACACTATGTCTGGTCATACAGTTAAGTAAACAAAGTAATCACCATACACACAACGCGAAACCTAGCGCATTCTGTCTCTGACGTCATAATGCATGCGCATCCATGCTTATGACATTTTAGATGGAGATCACGACGAATTTTACTTTTAATCTACCATTTTAGCATCATTTTTGCAAATTATAATACATTATCATAATGGAGGGAATAATAATTGTTCAAAATATCACACTGATCGAGAGATGTTACAAGAAAATTTTGGAATTGGTTAGGGCATCCTTTTAGAAAATGTTACAGGGGGATATTCAAATAAGTCGATTGGGGGGGGGGGGGGCTTCGTCACCATGAGCAATGTTTGGTATTTTGAAGTTTTACACGGTGCACAACAGTACTGTCCATAGCTTTGAAAGCAATTCATATTTATTAAAGACAAGGTTGTCCGCTAGTGGCGCTCCTCTTTATACTGGTTGCCAAAGTTATGGCTGTGAGCATAAAGCAAAATACCAAAACAAAAGGTATTTGTATTTCTGTGAAAAATCCACGTGTCGAAGAGAATATTAAAATATCTCAATTAGCAGATGACACGGTAATTTTGGTTAACTTTATAGAAGCTGAAAACATTTTGGGGCAAAACTGAATTTAAAGGGAACCAAAAACCTTCATACTTAGTTACTTTTATTGTAAAGTTTAAAAGATTTGAATAAAATCAGTGAAAATTTGAACAAAATCGGGCAAGGTATAAGGAATTTAGAGCTTTTTGAAATGACTAGTCACTAGAGGGCGGTATTTAATTTGATGACATAATCTGTGGACAACTCTCCATGCCTTTTGTACATCAAATTTCACAATTTTTTTATTATTGATTATCAGCTGATTGCTGGTCGCTATACTGGTAATCAACTGGTTATTAAACTGTCACCAGTTAGCGTTGTTTTCAACTGGAAATTGGTAAACTGGATCCAACTGGTACCAGTTGGCAACTGGTATTTCAACTGGAATCAACTGGTAGTTGAATCCAGTATTCCAAAATCCATATTGAAATCAGTTTACTTAAAGGTACTATGTCCCTTTTGCAGGCCAAAAAATGAAAAGGTTAAATTCCAATGACATTTGAAAGATAATACTAATTTAGAACTCACCTTAAAAAAATGGGGCTTGAAAATGTCTTTAAGTGGGAAAATAACGACTATTAGTTGTCAAATCGACTTAGGAGCTATAGAGCAAATAAGTAATAGTCTCGATTCTCAGACCATTGTACCGCATGGTCGTACGTTTTATGCTGCACAAAGATTCAACCAGTTTAATTTTGGCCATTACAAGAAGTGGGCTATTGATGTAGACAAATCCTTTACAGCTCATTTTATGTATGTTATTACCAGAGAAGAAGAAAAAGCCAGTCAGTCACTCAATACTGACAATAGTGTCTGACAGTGAAATCTAGCAAGTAAACTGGTTTCCTTGCATAATTTGAATATTAGGACTCTGCTAACGTTTAAATTTCACAGATAGGACATACATGACATATTCACAATTCCTGCAAAGTTCTACATAATTTGAGGTTGGCTGCAAGAGGGACATAGTATCTTTAAAGATGATTGATTTCCAAAAAAGTGGCAAAAAATGGTGTTGATGCAAATTTGGACTTGTCCCTTTAAAGGTTTGTCCCATTTGCAGGCCCCAAAAATGAAAAGGTTAAATTCCAACGGCATTTGAAAGACAATACTAATTTAGAACTTCCCTAAAAAAAAAAAAAAGGGGGGGGGGGGGGCTTGAATTTTTAACCTTAAAAATGTCTTTAAGTGGGAAAATAACGACTATTAGTTGTCGAATCGACTTAGGAGCTATAGCCAGTAAGTAATAGTCTGATTTTTTAGACCAGTGTACCGAATAGTCGTACGTTTTATGCTGCGCAAAGATTCAATCAGTTTAATTTTGGCCATTACGAAGTGGGTTATTGATGTAGACAAATGCCCATGTACCCTTTTAAGGTCATGTCATGTATCACCAAAGAAGAAAAAAAGCAAGTCAGTCACTCAATAGTGTCTGACAGTGAAGTCTAGCAAGTAAACGGGTTTCTTGCATAATTTGAATATTAGGACACTGCTAACGTTTAAATTCACAAATAGCTAGGACATACATTCCATATTCATAATTCCTGCAAAGTTCTACAGAATTTAATGTTGGCTGCAAAAGGGACATAGTATCTTTAACTGGAATCAACTGGTACCAGTTGACAACTGGTATTCCAACTGGAATCAATTGGTTAAGGCCCGGTCACACAGGGAGGACGCATGTGGAACGCACGGCCAGCGCATTGGAAATTTGCAATTTGGGCCAGTGCGTTGTCGTTCGCTAGGCGTGCGTCATCATTCGTTACTCGTTCGTCGAGCGCGCTGGACCAACGCTGGACCAGCGCTATGCATGCGTCGTCATTCGCTGTGTGCGTCGGGATTTTTTGAGCATGCTCAAAAACGTGCGCCGAGCTCGACGCATGAATATACACGCCAAAGGCACGCCAGACATGCGCCGGAGCTCGCTAGACCAGCGCCAGACATGCGTGGAGCGCGCTAGACCAGCGCCAGAGAAACGCGGAGCACACGCCCTGTATACGCACAGCGCGCTAGCTACACGCCGTGCATTTTGTGTCAGCTCGCTAGCTTTTCCAAAATTATGACAAAAGTTAGGCACACGTTCTTTTCCGATTTCCAATGCGCTGGCCGTGCGTCGTAGAACGCGGTGCATGCGTGGACCATTCGTCCAGCGCGCTAGCAACACGCTGTGCATTCGTGGAAGTTGTTTTCATGTGCGCTCTGTGTGCGCCCTGTGTGCGCCCTGTGTGCGCCCTGTATACGCCCTGTATGCGTCCAGCGCGCTATGCATTTGGTGTCAGCTAGCTGTATAGCTTCGACAAAAGTTGGGCGCACGACAACGCACTGGCCAAAATTGGAAATTTTCCATGCGCTGGCCGTGCGTTCCCCATGCGTCCTCCCTGTGTGACCGGGCCTTTACCAGTTGATTCCAGTACTCCAATATGAATATCCATATTGAATCCAGTTAACTAATTGGAATCAACTGGTACCAGCTACCAGTTGATTCCACTATACCAATTTCCATATTGAAACCAGTTCACTTAACTGGAATCAACTGGTAACAGTTGACAACTGGTATTCTAACTGGAATCAATTGGTTACCAGTTGATTCCAGTATTCCAATAAACTGGTATATCTAACTGTTTTTTCGACCTGGGGAATCAGCGAAAATTTTGAACATGTTCAAACATTTCACTGATTCATTGTTACTCGAGGTGAATTCGTTGTTACTCGAGGTGAATTCGTTGTTACTCGAGGTGAACTCACTTACACTCGTAATATACTCGCATTACTCGCAACAATTAAGCTCGCGCTGCACTCTTCATAAGGTGGCTAGTTGCTACGAGTGAGCTTGTTACAAGTAATGCGTGTATATTACGAGTGTAGGCGAGTTCACCTCGAATTACAACGAATCGGGGAAAATTTGTGAACATGTTCAAAATTTTGGAACTGCTCGCGACTTCGAGGAGAGTCTTGTAATGTTGTATTAAGCAGGGCTCCCACTTAGCCGAGTTGGAGCCTCGAGTTGTGGCGAGCTGGCGCGATCTTATGGCAAGCAGTTTTATCATTAAAACATATTTCTGATATCAAGAATTCAATTTTTGACAGCACGAAGATCGCGCCAGCTCGCCACAACTCGAGGCTCCAACTCGGCTAAGTGGGAGCCCTGCTGTACGCTAAACCATACCGAATTGTTCTCTTTGAGGCAACTCACCACGACTCACCATAACTCGCTAATACAACTCGGCTAAGTGGGAGCCCTGCTTTAGGTAATCAGCCATGGCATGAAATCATTGATTGTACCTGTGTCAGTGAAGCTGTCAATGAATGGGAAAGTTTTCTTATGAATATTGTTAATCACCATAATTATGCCTATCAGAAGCAAGAGAATAAGGGATAAGAAGTCCCCGTGGATGATTCCCCCTATACAGTGCGTCCCAGAAAAAACGAAACCAAGAATTATCGATGTTTTATCATAACTTAATCACAATTATAATTGATAAATGACACATATTTGTAAAGCTTAGATTCCCCTCTTTCATTTAATGCGTATTTCACGCATGAGTGATTAAAAGGAGTTTGAAGAGAGGAAACCGAAAAGTCATTTGACGAACGGTATCTGAATTTCAAAGAGAAAATCACATTTCTAGAAAGTTGAGTTTTTGCCCTTTCATACGACACCTCACTCAGGAAAATGAGCTAGGAATAACAACGTTCAGTTTCGTTGACAATCAGCCGTAGACGAAAGACTTCATGCATGGCTGATTGTCAACGAAACGGAGTTAATAAGTCTTTTGTCAATTCTGCTTGTTACTACGGCAGGCAGCCAGTGAAAACGAATTTGTTTGATAAAATTATGGAAATGCAAGCACTACTTTAAACAAACAGAACTTTGTCATTCCTTGCTCATTTTTCCTGATTGAGGTGTCATATGAAAAGGCAAAAACTCAACTTTCTAGAAATGTGATTTTCTCTTCGAAATTCAGATACCGTCCGCCAAATGACTTTTTGGTTTCCTCTCTTCAAATTCATTTTAATCACTCATGCGTGAAATATGCATCATAATGAGTTGCATCAAATGAAAGAGGAGGATCTAAGCTTTCCAAATAATTATGTGTCATTTATTAATTATAAATGTGACTGGGTTATTTAATATCGATAATTCTCAGTTTCGTTTTTTTCTGGGACGCAGTATAATATCCATTAACACTTTGGTTGCTTTCTTCACCTATCTGCATGGTCGCTGGTTTGCCACGAGTGTATTTTGAGGGAAAGAGGAAGATTGCTTTTTATAATACAGTGTGGCCTTCAGTGGCTTTGAAAAATTGTATATTTTTCTCTTGATTGGTTCCATGACAACCTC
The DNA here is from genome assembly GCA_035222895.1 of Strongylocentrotus droebachiensis. Taxonomy (NCBI): domain Eukaryota; kingdom Metazoa; phylum Echinodermata; class Echinoidea; order Camarodonta; family Strongylocentrotidae; genus Strongylocentrotus; species Strongylocentrotus droebachiensis. The sequence goes on from JAVYIG010005903.1 coordinate 102,845, forward strand.
TTTAACACCGGTATAGATTAATTTTGCACTGGAAACAGTTCACTTTTTTGAAGCGTTTGGTATATCTATCCCATGATACGTGTGGCTTGGGAAGATCTTTTGTGTGGCATGTTAAGGGGTAACTCACCCTATGGCGTGCTGTCTCTCTACCGATCATTCTCTTCTATCTTTGGTTTCACATATTTTTGCAATCCCCTTCTCTTTCTCTCCTTCCCTCCCTTTCTCTTCTTCCAACTCTTACTCTTCTTCCTAATTCTGCTCTTTCTCTTCTTTCCTCCCTTTCTCTTCTTCCAACTTTCTTAAGACTTGAAGGGATGTAGGCTGCAGCCCACAACACTGACAAGTTTGTATTGTGACCCCTTGGACAATTTCTCTGAAAAATCTGACCTTCCAAAACACTGATATTCTTCATAAGAAAGCCTGTTCCTCTGAAAAATATCAGAGTAAATGTCTGATTTGGGGATTTCAACTAGCCTTTTAAAAATAATTATTATGTTGCTATTTAATTCAAGATATTATTCAAGATATCACCCCCCCCCCCAAAAAAAAAAGGAAGCATGTTGAAGTTAAAACTGTTATACCTCACCCAAGCTATAAACAAACCACACATACTATACATACAGCAAATTCTGTAATTTAAAAATACATAATTTATTGAAATTGCCAACCTACAGCTTAGGAGGCTTTGAAACAAAGAATCTTTCAGTTCCAGTACAACCAAATCATTTCTTTAGAATACATCCAATGTTTATACATTCAGAACACTACATACTTGCAAAGACTTTCTAAAAGTCATCCTTAAGCAATTTTAACAGTCATTTTGAAATTCTATGTGCAAATATACTGTCTAATATATTCATTGTTAGATCATAGTATCACGCCACATAATTGTACATGTAATGAAAAGCAATTTTACACACACACATAAATACATGAGTACACTTTAACATAAACACATAACACCTATAGGATTGCATCTTTTAAGAAATGGAATGTGAAATAATAATGGTCATTTTTGTGTGCATGTTTGCCAAATAAACATTGAAAAGAGGGAATAAATACAAATTTGAGGAAGAAAAAAGAAGAAAAAAGAAGAAAAAAAAAACTATAGAAAAAAAACTACCCCCCCCCCCAAAAAAAAGAACTTACTAGGAATAAAAAGGATATTATAACTCAATATCTCACATGTTGTCTTTTATATTCATAAAGTGAAAATTTATGCACAATCACAGATTTTGAAAAATGTATCTGAATTAAGTTACTTTGTACTCCATGGTGACTAAACTGTCTATAGTATGATTCCTTACTCAATGATTTTGTTTTTTATTTGAGTTCACAAGAAAGAGCAAAATCACTGAGTAAGTTTAAGACAAAACAGGTACACAATAGAAAAGAAGAAAAAAAGTTATGCACAATTAGTAAGACCAAAACACATGTAATATCATTGTTGACAGTAAGAGAGATATTTGATATCAGAACAAAATGATCAAACTACAAACAAAATGCAGGCTTCTGATATAAATTGATCACAGACTGTCCATAATATTTTGTGCAGTTCATGAACTACCCCAGATTTGTTTAAAGTGGAGACAAATACATGATTCAACTGTTACTAATTTTGTATGGATCACATAGTTCTTAAGTGTGTAATTATAAGCAGAAGAAAAGAAATATGGAAAGATCATTCATATTTTCTTATTAAAAAAGGAGGTAAAATATTTACTTTTACATTTAAAGTAGAAATTTATACAATCTCAAAAGTAAGATATTTATCATTAGGAAGGAACCACACCTTTAAAAAAAGTAACACAGGGAACAAAAATGTAACATATACAGTAGGTTTGCGGGTGCACCATGTGAGATAGAGAGAGAGAGGGTTGAGGAGTCCTGAAAAGGACTCAGACTCAGTAATCTTTCTTGGGGGTGTTGTATCTAGTCATGAAAAAATGTAACAGTTTTACAATCATAAGAATTACAGAAAATACAAATTATAAGACCTTATTGACTCGAGTACTCAAATTCAAATGATGAACCATATTGGTCAGGAATTTAAAAGAACCCACACGAAACATACATAAGTGATTACCAAACTATTGTTAAAAAAGACAAGAATGAAAACTGACATAACACTGAATATGTTGCAATTCGCAGAACCTTCTTTAATGTCAGACACTTAGTTTTTGCCATAGTTTCACGGCTCTAAGTTTCTGGTTTTACGGTAGAAAGATATCTCACATCCTTTCTATACATTTTTGCTTTTTCATGTTTTTATTAGAGATGTTATACAAAATACATCATTACATAAAAATCAATGTAAATAATTCCAGGCAAGTACAAAACTTCATTTCGTTTTCATAACATTAATAAATTATTCACAAAACAGTCAGCAAAGAAGGAGAATAATGGAATGACATTCTTGATTTTTTTCTAATAATAATAATAAAACACTGGACTTAATTATTACCATCATTCATGAAGCATAACATAATACATATTTGTATACAATGCAGATTGCACATACAGACACACACAAGCAACACACACACACATCCACACAAAAAACATCCCCCACACACTTTCACATGCTCCAAAAACATCCTGCGCACAAATGTGATACTTCCCCATATAAAGGCAATTATCACATATTTCCCATGGGTTTCATTGAAATATATGTCTAAAATGGACAAGCAAACCATATTTTTAAAAGAAGAAACACATAAAAGACATATGAAGTACTGTATTTGCCGGCGTAAAGGCCGCAGTATTTTTGGAAGAGAAAATATCAAAAAGTCGGGGTGGGGCTTATGCGGCGAAAGAGTAATTTTTTTTTTTTTTTTAGTTTCGATTTATGGTGCTTTGCCTGGCAATGTCTCCCAGCTCAGTAATCAGTGTGTTGACTCACCACTCGGAAACTACAACAACTCTAAAATTTGTCTGTCATCTTGGTTTGAAAGTAATCTTTCTAATAGATCTCAATATGTAGTTTATAATAATAATTCCTCAATTTTTGTTATATTACAAATGGTGTACCACAAGGTTCTATCCTAGGACCTAGTACTCTATTGTTTTTAATTCACATTAATGATCTTACACATTCTTCTAAAAACGAAATTGTTACTATTTATTATTTGTGACCAGTTTAGAAGCACAAATCAGCGCCTTTAACTGCACCTCATTGTTAAATGAAGGTCCTTCCCCGCGTGGGTTTTCGTCAACAAAACAACAAGAACAACCAAAAAACATTCCTATTCCTAGCTCATTTTTCCTGATTGAGGTGTCATATGAAAGGGCAGAACCCAACTTTCTAGAAATGTGATTTTCTGTTAGAAATTCCGATATCGTCCGCCAAATAACTTTTTGTTTTCCTCTCTTCAAATTGATTTTAATCACTCATGCGTGTTATATGAATTATTATGTGTTGCATAAAATGAAAGAGGAGGATCTAAGCTTTCCAAATATGTGTCATTTATCAATTATAATTGTGATTAAGTTATGATAAGACATCGATAATTCTCGGTTTCGTTTTATCTGGGACGCACTGTATATTTAAGTAAGATGTAGATCTAGGCCTAACGTTAGGCATAGTAGCTTAAGTTCTTCTTAGGCCTAACTTTAGAGTTAAACTAAAGTTATATCTAGTAACGTTAGAGTCAAAGGTCTAGATCTATGAGTCTTGCTTCCATCAGTGCCCTGCACATCAAGAGATTCTATAACACATAAAATACTGAGTGGTCTCAGCGATGATGAAAACAAGGCCTGTATTCTAAATGATCAGTTGATTTTAGAATTGGCCAAGGTGTATTCTAAGAAATTGGGCCATGACGAAGAACAGCACAACCACATCAGATGCAAGTTACGAGAACTAGGAAGACTTGTACTTAAGTTTAGACGCTGCAGCTGCAATGGCAAGGCAAGTCTGACTTCCCTGATATCACCAAATGGTTTTATGACTGCCTTGAGTGCTGTCAAGAAAGTGGCAGGGTTTGATGAGGAGAACCACTTGTTCAATACACCAAGTCTAGCACTGAAGCTAGGACATACCTTAAGAAAGGCTGCCTTTGTGCTCCTGAGTAAGGCTTTGATGAACAAGTGCGCGAACCAAAATTCCATGTCACCTGCGTAACACCAGAGAGGGTCTTGGAAAACGCACCCCTATTCAACGTAATTGTACCAGATGTCGAACGACAAGTTTTACAGGCCGCCGTTCAAAGGCCATGCCACCAACGCGCCTGGCTCCACACCAGCAACGTCCACAACCAAATCCACATGCCCAGCAGCAACGCCCACAACCAAATCCACATGCCCAGCAGCAACGCCAGCAACCACAAGTCGCTCCGCAGCAGCAACGTCAACAACAAAATGCAGGTGCCCAGCAGCAACGCCAGCAACCACAAGCGGCTCCACAGCAGCAACGTCAACAACAAAATCCAGCTGCACAACAGCAACGTCCACAACCAAATCCACATGCCCAGCAGCAACGCCAGCAACCACAAGCAGCTCCGCAGCAGCAAAATCAACAACCACAGCCGGCTCCACAGCAGCAACGCCAGCAACCACAAGCGCCTCTGCAGCAGCAGCAACGTCAGCAACCGTGAAACATGAAGTACTTCATGAAAGTCTTCTATGGAACCAAAGAACGGACTGATAAACTGTGTATGACACAAAACTCTAGAAAGCATTGTGTATGTTGTTCATACTTCATGAGACACTTCTATGCAGATAAAACTGTTTATGAGACATCATTCATTATTAGTACATGTGATGGCATTCATACTTTACCTTTTAATAGCAGTGCCATTCTCTGTGCACTTCTGAATATAAGGTGACTCACAAAAAGAGCCGAATAGCCAGTCATTGTGGTTGCATCAAGTCTTAAAGGTCATTCAAGGGATTTTCATTTATTAGCGCATGCGCATAAATGGGGCACAAATTTAAAAGTACATGTACTATACAACAACACCAAAAATAGCAAGATTATGGAGAGAAACTCAGATACGAAGAGGAATCTGAGGTACATGTATTTAGAATTATCCAATAACCACTTGGGATGCGTTGGAGATCGATTAGGAAAATGGTCATGGGGGTCAAGTTTCAGAGGTTTGTGAGGTTTCCGTGCAAGATTATAGTACATGGTAAAGTTGGCTGATAACTGTCCTAATATGGCATTTACCGTATATAGACACATGTGAGCAGTGGCGGCACCAGCATCTGAATTTTAGGGGGGCAAGTGGAGGGCAAGCCGAATTTCATGGAGGCAAGGTGGTCAAGCAAATTGGGGTTAAGGGGGTTACCCCCCTCGAAAAAACATCAATTTTGGCCTATTTGTTTGCTTGCACTGGACAAAATTGCTAATTTTCTTGATTTGTCTGTCCTTTCCTATATTTTTCTTTTATTTTTCATGAATCTGGGGAGAAGGGTAAAAAAAATTTGAACAGGGGCAACAAAAATTAGTGCTGCCACTGCATGTGAGTACACTGCAAAAACCAGGGTGTTAAATATTCAACACCAGCATGGAATAGAAAAATATCAACACCCTTGGTGTTCATTTCATGTCCGATTGGCGAAAAATAACACCAACGGTGTGAAAATATTCAATTACAGGCTGATGGTGTCATATTTGGTGTTATAAAATCGCACATGCGCATAAGCTAGAGAATTCGACGAAAATCATTGGACGAAAGTTGTCATATGATCCGATATGCGCCTCTGCAGCTGCGCGCGCACAGCTAGACGAGAGCATGTGGCTAGAGAATTTCACTGGCACTGACTTGAAGTCTTGATTCTGGAGTAGTAATTCTTCAAATTAGGCCTAGATTCTAGATGTGAAGTGATCGAAGTGCATGCAACCATGCCATTAAGCGTCAGGGTCTGTTCAGCGGATCGAAGTATTAGAAAATACCTGCCTATAGATCCAGAAGACACAGTAGGATTCTTTGAACTCAGTAAGTGTACATGGTTCTTGTTTGTTATAAACTTTTATAGATCTAGCCTATAGTATTACGTGTTCGTCAGCTGGCGCTAGCCGCGCCTGTCGTTGGGTAGCCCAGGCCTAGAGGTCTAGGCCTACTATGCCTTGGCTGTCCGGCCGGGTTGGGTATCCGGTCAGCATGATGCCATTTAATATTTTATGGATTTCTGAAAAATTATCATTGATAAATACTCCAAAGGGCAAACATTCATGATAGATCTAGGTCTATATATTGTTATTTAATACATATTTGTTTCAAAATGTAAAGGAAAAATCAGTAGATCTAGACCTAGTCTAGGGCCTAATCCTGGGTTTTTGCAAAAATATCAGGTCTAGGCTAGATCTAGATCTAGATCTAGAAGTCTAGACTAGATCTAGACTCTAGATTTCTAGGCCTAACAGTTAGATCTAGAGTTCTAACGTTAGATCTGCATTGACATTAGGCCTAGATATCTAGATCTAGATCTAACGTTAGATCTAGACTAGATCTACCCCATTCATGTAATAAAAAAAATGCAAAAATAATAAACATGGAAATTCAATCTCTAGATCTAGATCTAGATCTAGACTATTTGTAGCGCACACAACAGTCCAAACTCCACCCCCGGTTGAGCTTGATGTCCCATTTAACAGTTTTAGGGTGTATTATAAAATGGCTCTAGATCTAGCCTAGTATTTTAAGCATCGTGATTGGTCAATACGCGTCACATGGCATTGACAAATTTTTGATGCAAGCACGATTTTGCAGAAATGAGTGCAGAAAAAGCGCAGTAAAAAGTTATATTGCACGGTGCGTACGCGTGACCATGGGGATCCAGTGCGCGCGCGTACGCGTAGTACTAGTACGCTCCCTCGAGTGCATTGTAGGCTATAGGCTACGCGTAGCTAATATTGTACGCTCCAAGATCCACCATGATCCCCAGCGCAGCGTACGCGTTAGCTCTAGCTAGAGCGGGGTATTATTAGAAAGCAAATTTTTGTTTTACTTTTGCCTTGGATTTAGACCCGTTTTGACTTTTGGATTTTATAATGAAGCCAGGAATTTCAGCTGTCTGATGTAGACTCGTCTCTAGACACCCTATGCATTTTATTTTTAATCAAACAATGAATCCTGTAGACTTTTTGGTAAGCCTGCAAGGTCTTAGACCCTCATTTTATTTCTAGAACCAACATAACTCTAGATCTAGATCGAACTCTCGTATACTTAAGATCTAAACTTTTGTTTGTTGCTGTTTGTGTCGCTATTTTATAAAACAAATAACGCACTTGACCCTGTTGTGCGAAACGTAAATGCAGTGTTCGCTCGGTTTCTTCAGATGGTTCGCACTGTCAACTCGCCGCAAGCGGCTTGTTGCACAGAGCGGCACCAATATAAAGAAACCTCGCGCGTACTGCATTCACCGCTATTGCACTCTGGGACGTGCGTTATTTGTATACTATAGCACAGTTGGGCTTGTAGCAGCAGTTTTTGCAGCATTCGTTTATTATGACTGAGCCATCAATCTGTAAGAAACTGAAAAGTGCACTGTGATATTTATTCTCATTTATTTAATCTCTCCTACAGTCAGAAGAAAATTCCACATAAGGGATGGGGAAGATCTCGTACTTGTGGATGAACAAGAAGGGTTTGGTATAGACGATGACGTACTAGGAGATGTGGTGACCAGCAATCCCACAGTCAGCCTCATGGTGCTAAAAGAAGATGAAGAATGGTCTGGTAAGTTTTGGATAAAGTGCATTATAATACAAAATTGCAAATCCCTGCTAAATGTGATATCATCAGTAGCGGATTCAGGATTTTAAAATAGAGTTAGAGGGGTGCAAAGAGCATATTAAAAATAAAGAGGGGGCGCAGATCACAATTTAACCTTAGTAATGTGTATGTTCACGAGGTAATTCTCAAAATATAGAGGGGGCACATGCCGGGTGCGCCCCCTGCTGGATCCGCCACTGATCATTGTATGTGCATGCATGTTAAAATGAGTCAGCGTTCGTCTGGTAGCAGGTACAGTGTAGGCTTGTATGCTGTATAGAGTCTAGGGAATTAACATTTTGCTTTTCATAAGCAATAAATGAATGTGCAGTTCAAATTACAGGCACAGGTCTCAAAACTTGGTGGAGGAAAAAAAAACCTACCCTTTTTTGATGACGTAACCTTGCCACAAGAGCCGTGATTTGTGGGCGGTCAATGATCTAAATTCGAAGTCTAAAGATTATAAAAATTACAGATTCTTACAAATTGAATTTTTTAACAATGCAAACTTGCATTTAAAAAAAAAATGTCTTTAATTTAAATTGTGACCCCACCGAACAAATTTGAGGAGGGGACTGTGAAACGGGCGCCATACTTGTGTGTTTCTGTGCGTGTCTGTGTATGATCTTTGACCTTTTGCTTCAAAATCCTACAAAAGGCCACTCCTATGCCATTTCTCATCTGATTTTGATTCTGTTTGCTTTGTGTGATAGCACGAGGTGAGGGCTATTGGACCCATAGAAACCAATAAGTTTAATGGTTTCAATAGGGAAAGGGAAATAAAGGACCCATAGAAACCAGCAGAAAGGTTATATTGCTCCAATAGAAATCCAACACATACTTCTGTTGGTCCATTAGAAATCCATCAGAAAATTTTTGCTGATCCAATAATAGGAATCCAACAATTTCTTTCTGTTAGTCTTATACTTATAGAAAACCATCATGAAAGAATTCTGTTGGATTATATTGGACAGACCTATTGGTTTCATTGGGAACAGTCCAATGGAAAAGTAATTGAACATTTCTAAATGCTAGTATTATAATTCACTTAGACATGAATGAATGCATCAATTAACAAATTGTCCATTAAAAAATGCTCAAGTATTATAAAATTAACAAATGTGTCAGACCAATATAACTTAGCTGGTTTCTGATGGTTTTAGACTAATAGAAATTTATATGCAGTTGGACCTCCCTTATCCAGTCTCCTTTATCCAGATCACTTGAGAATTTGCCTATTTTACTCAAATAATTAGCGGAACCAACAAAGATTTCAAGCATACTCGTAATATCGCAAACTATTTGGGTTACTTATATACATTATTCCCAACATTGTTATTACACATTCAATTCAATTTTTCATGATCAGAAACATGCATTCATTCAAACTCGGCAACTGCATGTTTTGAATATAGGATTCCCTTATGCATGTTAGTGCTGATCCCAAGTGTGGGGATAAAGGAGGCCCAACTGTATTCAATTCTACCAAAGTTTAAGATGCCAGTATTCATTGTTTTTTAACAGTGCTCATGGCTTTATATCTTTTTTTCTTTATTAAAGGTTCAGATGTACATAGCATCACAAGTGCAGACACTATCAAGGTGGATACCAGCTCCTCTTCCCTGAGTAGCTCAGAATCTGATTCAAGTTTTTGCTCCAGTAGAAAGAGGCCACGATTAAATGCCCTCAGTGAATCAGGTGCAATCACTGACAACTCTTGTGAGGTAAGGTTAAGAAAAAATTGTTTGCTTCATTTCAATCTCAGCTATCATAATCAACATAATATAAGGGACTCATCACCTATACGGATTTCATATTATTTAAAATTGAAAATGATATTGGGAGAAAAAAAATACATCTAGTGTAGTTAGAACTAACATTGTAAATTAATATTTCCTGTAGTAAGGTTTTTGTAATGGTATAGGTTAACATTAGGCAACTAATTTGATTTCTTTTTTGGTACATCTAAGCTGACGACTCCTGTAAGATATTGGCCATCTTTTTTGCTTCGTCATCTGTCATAAGTTTTCCATAAACTTTTACAGTTTCATTTTCTTCCAATGGGTGGTATGATTTCAAACAAATGATATTATGTCTAGAGGTTTAAATTGAATTGCCAAATTTTATGAAATGTTTTAGAAATGGGAAAGAGAAATGAGGTAAATAATCATCGAATAATACATCTCATGATCTGGTTCCATATAGACCTCTGAGGGTATCAAGGAAAAGGACTAATATCAAAATTAAAAAGTTGAAGATGAGATGCATCGATTGTTACATAACCTTTATTGTAGTGTTCATGATGATCCCAAACATAGAATAGTTTCCTGCTGTATTGTTTGTGGATATGAAAGTAATGAACACTGTTCAGGGCACTTTAGACGGTCTCCCCATGGCATTGGGCTTGCATGTCTATATTAAGTAGAAGGAACTCGCATTACAATAAACACAAATTTACCTGTAGCCTCATGTGTCCCCTCGTGTGTGTGTATGTGCGTGTGTGCATATGTGTGTTTGGGGTGTTTGTGGGAGTGTGTATTTAACAATATTTAAACTATTTCAAGCTCTATAAATAAATATATTATTATTTAGAATTTATGATTATTGGCCATATATCAATTTTAATATCATAATGTACCTATATAAATTCATAGTCATTCATAAAATTTCGTGCCCTTAGAAAGGTCAGTATGAATTAAAGTGCCTGAAAGTGCATTATAAACTCAATATGTTTATTTATGACTTAATGGGATGATTTACCTGTTTGCAGTTTGTACAAGAAATTTTGCGGCACAGAGGTGATGCCATTCTCCGAGAGTATGAATTGACTGGAGCACTTCAAGATAAAACTAGACGGCAGATGATTAACCTTTTGGTAGCCCACATGCAAGAACACTATGGGTAAGTGCCAGCAAATTTTCTTTTATGATTGTGTAAATGCACATAATAATTATCAGGTACTACCAATTATGTGAAAAGAAACTGAGGTAACATGGTCAACTTTAAAGGAATTTGTTGTCTCTTCAAAATCATTTTTCAAAATATTCATTTTTTATGCCTCCGCCACCGTCAGGTGGTGCCGGAGGCATTATGTTTTCGGGGTTGTCCGTCCGTCCTTCCGTCCGTGCGTCCGTGTGTCCGTCCGTGCGTCCGTCCGTCGGAAACTTGTTACCACGATAACTTCAGAACTACTGGACGGATTTTTACCAAACTTGACACAAGTATTTATATACATGTGAGGATGAACTGATTAGATTTGGGGTTTAGGGGGTCAAAGGGCAAAGGTCACAGGGCCAAACAAAAATTGTAAAAAATTACCCGAAAAAAGCTCGATATTGCTATAACTTCAGACAAATTGAACTAATTTCTTTCAAACCTAGCTCAATTATGTATTAGCATGGGAGGAAGAAGATTTTGGGTTCACGGGGTCAAAGTTCATAGTGCCCAAAATTTGTAAAATCACCCAAAATGTTTCGGATTTCCAATGGCATGGAACAAGCAATAATATCTTTCTGATCGCATGATGGCAGAGGCTTAAATTTTGACCGTGCGTGGTCGAAGATTCATCTAGTTTTAAATGTGATTTGCACATGATGGTTATCAGGTATTACCAGTCTTGTGAGTGACATTTTTGGGTCATTACGTTAAAATAGATTAATGCCGTAGATGTTAGCGGCCTCATCGTCATGAGGCCTCACTTTATAAATGTATTATGAACTAACCATGTGATATTTTGAGATTTTAAAGTAATAAAAAAATACTAAACTATAGCAAATTATATGATGCAGACGAGACCACTAGGGGTATGCTACTTGTTATCAACATACTAAGTTCTGTTTTAATAGAGCCAGTCATGAGTCCATATGACTGTAATTCTCATACAGGAGATGTGCTTTCTTATTTCACAGCAAACATCCAAAAGCAGCTATGAAAACCAAATATGCCATGGGGATAGTGAATCTGTTTCCAAGACTCAAGGATCCGTTTACTAGCACAGGTCATGTAAGTATTATAATCTGGGCCCATATTCAAATAAATACTTTGACTAAGTAAGTTTTTTTACTAAGTATTTTGGCTAAGGTATTTACTTATTTTGTATTCAATTCAGTTCTTAGCATTTTACTTTAGTAAGTCAAAATTTAAGTAAAATACTTATTGAGAGGCATTGTGACATCACGATTTTGTGACCAAATGATGCGCAATCAACACATTGCACCAAAAATGCGCTACTTCATAATTCTCCGCAGCTGAGAGTGACTGCGCACATACATGTAAGCCTTCATCTACCAGTTAAATTTGTAAATGCTTTGGCTTAAGTCTCCTCTAGAGGTGTCTTAAATTTAAAGTAAAATACTTAGCCAAATTTATGAATTGAATACCAAAATCTGCAAAGTATTTTATCCGAGCAAAAATCTAAGAAAAAATATTTATTTTTCTGACTGAAGTATTTAATTGAATATGGGCCCTGCATGGTCCTCTCTGATAAGAAGGTATTGCATTCCATTAATCAAAAGAAAACTTATGATACTCTGATAAGATAAAAATACCCTCAAAATCTCTCTAAATTATATTCTGAGAAGAATTTTTTTTTTTAAATTTTATCTTGTGTAGGTCACACTCCACCATCTTTGGCACAATATCCAATAAGAAATGTATGATACCATTCTACTCTCCTTCACAACCACTCAAAACTCTTTTTTTCTTGAAGTGGGGCAGAGTGATGGCTGCTTCCTTGTATCAAAGTCAAGATGCTTGCATTATATGACACTAATGCTACTTTGCTAAAATTTCTTTGAAAACTACAATTTCTCATCACATCATTTTGTGCATCATTTCAAGGTTAATATTATCAACAAAAAGCTTATACATACATTTTCAACCACGCGGTCAAAGATTCATCTCGTTCTTTCACTTTAGGAAGCTTATTTTGATGCAAGAAGTAACACGGGATTCCTGGCTGCTAGAATAAAAAATGTTAACCGCACAACAGAGGAGAAGACATCCAACCCATTACCCAAGCCATCAAGCAGAGATGGTGGTCCTGGGAAGGTCCGAGAAGGTGACCAAGAATCTGCTCCAGGCTGCACCTATGATGAAGACCTCAACTGGTTACGACACTGTCCAACATTAGAACGTGATTCTACCCTGGTTGTTGAAAAGATGAAATCCACTTTTCCTGTTAGACAGCATATGGTCAGGGACGGACGCTCCGCATCGGATATTTTGGAACAGTTTCCTTTTGAAACTGTTCCAGGTTTGGTAAGTGTTACAAAAAAATTTACTCCTAATTCTTGATTTAGCCTCTCAGGCCTAAGGCAACAAAATTATGTGTATGGGAATTAAAGCATCAGAATTATTACTTGGCACTGAGGCATCAAATTCATATTTCTCTGTTTTATTATATATGTTTGAGATTTTGAAAATATCAGTCCGAAGATTCTGCCAGTTTTATCCTTCAATCTGTATCTGTATTTACCGCATGTGACTGTCTGTTGGTGAACAATCACCATTACTGGTTGTCATGTACCTTTGGACAGTGAGCATCAACATGAGTGATATCTAGCAAATCTAATCTATTTCAAAGGTCCAGCAAGTTTCATTCATGTATGGATTTTGTGTAGAGAGACCTTCAAAAGTACTTCTTAGTGGTTGCTATTCAGATAAATATTTGAAGAATCCCCTTTTCCTGGATCTGGGGTGTGTATATATGGGGGTCTGAGCTTTGACGGTACCTTATTATATTGCTGATTTAGTCTAACTGGGGTATCTGTACTGTAAAATTATGCATAGTTTATTTTTTCTCTCTTTTCCCCGTTTTCCTTTTACATGTATTCTTGCAGATTGAGGTAGATTTTCGGAAACTTTTTCCTGAAAATCACTCGCGTTTCCTGACCAAATGGCCCGAGTTGAAGCCCAAGGTTGTTACACTTGCAAGACAACTTCTGAAGCAGAAAGGAAACTTGACAGTGATGGAGCTTCTGTCATCTTATGACAGTTCTGATCAAAATAAAGAAGGTATTTTTGCACATTCCCTTGAATGCACCCTCCGATGTCATAAAGGGTGGAATTCTTGATGGTGGTTTATTTGAGACCATGGATAAACCATTGATAGGTTAGTTTAAATTTGAGCATATATGTGCTTCACACAAGCATGTTCATTGGACAAGTTTTAGAATACATGCAAATCTAATCCAATCCATGGTTTTGAACCAAGTTTAGACCTTGGTCTTAAACCACCATTGAGAATTCCACCAAAGAGCTTGCAGTCTCATTAAAAATGTATATTAAGGGACAAGTATGCTGAAATCACAAAAAATGACCCATCCCAATTAAAACAATTCCCCCCCCCCCTTTTTTTTGTCAACTCCTCCAACAAATTATATTTATCTGGAAGGCTGGGATACAGTAGGGTTATTGGGCATCTCAAATAATGTGGACTCTTGTTGCAATGAGAATTACAAAAAATTACATTACATGCCCACTTGGCAAAGTTATTTGTAGTTGGAACATGCTCTCCATAATTCTTTTATTATATTAATTATATAATTATGAAGAAGAAATTTATATAATTATGAAGAAAAAAGTTTGTTGCATGGCCCATTGTGGAATCTTTATAAGGATTATCACATTGCCAATCATTACTTTTGAAATAGAATGAGCTTCTGTTTTGAAACAAAGCATCATGTTTATATGTTCACTTTGTTATTTTTCTTCCTCAGATATGATATGCATGGCTTATTATCTTATAATATGAACTTGAATCGACCCCACAGGACCCTGCATTTACATATTAGCAGCTTGCTTGTGTTTACTCTGTCTTTATTTGAAGATAAATGCTTTAGAATTCAGAAAATCATGATATTTTTGTTTTTCTTCATTAGTTAACTTTGAAAAATATGGTGGCCCATAGGGGACATATTTGATAAATTGTTAATTGCAACATTTGATTCCAGTATTGATGCAATTTTTGTGATTTAATCATGAAAAGGATGTCAAATTGGGTAGAAGCATGTTAAATTCAGTAGAACAAGAAAAAAATTGTAAAAAAAAAAACATGAACTTATGCTACTAAAGAGTTTGTTATATATGTGTCAACAGAGAACAATCTAGGTTAGGTGCTTTGCCATGAATGTTGCCTTCTCCCATGCATAAATATCCCGTTTATTATTTTCCTATTGATTTCTTTTTTCCCATCCCCCTTTGTATAAATTCTCATAAGAAAGAAGAAGAAGGCGTTGCTATAAGTGTCAGTAAAATTTCTCCAAGGGTGCCAAGCTGGCATCAATTGGATTTTTGGTTTAGTACCCCTAAACTGCATTAACAGCCACTTGCATGCTTTGGCTATAATATTGATAAGTCCTCGACTATATACTTATTTCTTATAATAGTTTCTTGTTACAGGCTATTTTGATTCAAATTTTAGCAGGTCAGTTTGTAATTATTTTGGTACATTTAACTTCTATTTTTCACCTTGATCAACATGTAAGCCTGTTTAATAATAACCATTTTCATTTTGTAATGCACAGGATGGAATTCCAGCACATCTGCTATCCTCCTCCTCTTGTGCCTCCTGCAAGCCAAGGGAAGTCCAAAGCTGCGTCAGCAAAAGTGTCCATTTCTTCAGCTCTCTCGAGGGTTATTCAATTTCAGAAGGTATTTAGCTTTTCATTACGAAAGAGAACTGTAAATATTAAGTACCGGTAATACCCTGTCACATAAAACACATTCTTGCTGCATTAAAAAAAAAGTTTCAGAAAGCATCGTGATGTGTGTTCAAAGAGAACAATTATATTGGTTTATGATCTCTTACATGAAGAGGCTTAGACTGATTTGGACAGAGAAGGTGCTCGAGAAATTTAGGCCTATTCAAAAACTTCACCCGCCTTGAAATTGGTCGGAGTAAAATAAACTAGAACAGTAGACATCAAGATTTGCAAACAAATACTAGGAACATGTTGTGTATGAAAACATAGTAACAACTTGTGTGATATATCAGGCATGTTGCCTTTGATTTTCACAGCCCTACATGGAGAATCAATAAATGAAAAGGAATATTTCATGCCACAAATTTGCTGCAAGTTAATAATAGTGCAGAAATTGCAGTATCTTTATTTTTCGTACTCCTTTTGTGGAAGTTGAAATGTCTTGACCACATTAGAAAGACCCTTTTTAATCATATACATAAAACAAGCTTTGAAAGTACTTGCATTTTTACCCCTCTACAGGGTAAGAAAAATTGTATTTCATTACAAAAAATATCATCTGATATTTTGATGTTATATCATTTGATGGACCAATTCCAATTCTTTTCTTTGATGTAAATTTGATTTGGTTTTATGTCCTACATTATTGTCCAATAACCCTTTTGTAAAAACACAATTTCCCCCAGTACTACATGTAAGGCTGTCTTTTAAAAATGTTGATCGAAATATGTTGTTCATTGAAATGCGTTGAGTATTGAAATGCGTTGAGTGCTAGTTACATTCTATACAAATAATTTGTTTTCAACACAGACAGGAGGGAGTATTCAAGCATTCCTCGACAACACAAAAGAGACCAAGAGTCAACCGTTCCTTCTGGCAATTGGCAATTCCAAGGCCCGAATCACCAACTACATGATCATTGTGGATCACAAGGCCATTCCATGTTCGGCACGCACGGTCGAAGCAGCAGTAGATTTACTCTTCAAGACCCACTTTGTCTTTGGCCTGCAGTACTGCTTGTCTCTGTGGCAGTTCTGGACTTTTGTCCAGACTGCCATTTTTGAAATCGATATCGGAGTGTCCCGGGAAACACCAAGAGTACGTGAAATTAGATCGAAATTGTTAGCACCATGATTTGCTTCAAATGCCACAAACAGTTTGCAATACCCAAATTGGTTCAACATTTGAGATTGAAACATGGAGTTATTGAAGATGGTAAAGAAGTATTGACCTGTGGGCAGGGAGCTTGTGCGAGAACATTTCATACTTTTCGAGGATTTCGGGGACATTTGCAGACTCACCTTAAAACCGATTTTCCAGATAATAAAGAGCAGTCTAATGAAAATGATAAAGTGAGTGACTTTCCTGAAGAAAGTCTTGAAAGTCTTCAAGAATACAATATTAATAATGATGAGATTGTTGAAGATCAGGATGTATATGAAGATGACATTTTATCTGTAGATACCTTGAACAGGCAGTGTGTAAATGTAATTTCAAAATTTTCAGCAAATAGTGCAAACTCTGGAAAAGTTGTAAATGATGTAGTAGAAACAACCAGTGCGATTGTAGGTGATGTAGTAAAAAGTGCATCGGCAGCCGTTACAGCTGCTTTCTTAAAACATAAGCTGCCTATAGAATCCGAGGCTTATAAGGAGATTCAAACACATTTTGCTATGCTTGAAAAGCCCTTTGAAAATTTGAATTCAGAATATAAGCGGACAAAGTATTGTGAATCAATTGGACTTGTTGAACCACAAGAAATCAAGTTAGGCATCCGATATGATAGTCGTCTCAATAAAAGAACTAAGCAGTATGAACAGATTGCTATTGAAGATACATTTGTTTACGTTCCCATTTTAGATTCTTTGAAGCAGCTTTTAAGCAATAAAGATATATTGCATTTTGCTACTCATGACCATAAGAGCACAGATGGTGTAATGAGAGATTATTGTGATGGTTCACAATTTGAGAAAACCCCTCTTTTCCATGAAGATGAGAATGCCCTCCAAATTCACTGTTTTTATGATGATTTCGAGACTGTGAACCCCATTGGTTCAAAAACAAAAATTCACAAGATAGGTGCTTTATATTTCATTTTGAAAAATCTGCCACCAAAGTATAATTCCAATCTTTCCAATATCAATCTTATAGCTCTATGGTATGCTGAAGATGCCAAGAAATATGGATTTAATGCTATTCTCAAGCACATTGTAAAAGACATTAATATCCTGTCAACAGTTGGCATTGCTCTCCCTAATGGAATTGTGAAGAAGGGGACCATTACTCAAATAAGTGCTGATAATCTTGGTGCTAATTCCCTACTGGGATTTGTAGAGAGCTTTTCTGCTCATTATTACTGTCGATTATGTGTTACAAGTAAGGAAGAGGCACAGAACAAATTCAAAGAGGTTTCAATGGATATGCGCACCAGGCAGACTTATGAGCAACATTTAGAAGAAGCTGAAGCTCAAACTACCCAGTCACATGTGTTTGGAGTGAAACAAAAGACTGTATTGAATGATTGTATTTACTTTCATGTCTTGGCAAACTTTTCACTAGATATAATGCATGATCTTTTGGAAGGCATAGTTCAGTATGAGCTGAAACTTGTTCTAGAGTATTTCATATATGAAAGGCAACCGCCCCTCTTGTCCCAAGATGAACTGAATCAGAGAGTCGCCAGCCATTGCTTAAACCGTACAGATAACAAGAACAAACCATCCTTTATTAAACTTAGGTCAGCTAGGAATGATGTTGGACAGAAGGCTATGCAAGCATGGTGCTTGATTCGAAATCTGCCATTCATAATTGCTCAAGACATTGAAGAAGGAAATGTCTACTGGGAATTGCTACTTAGATTACTAGATTGTATGGACATTATTTTTGCTCCTCAATTGACAGCAGGCTTGATAGCCCAATTGTCTATTCTTACTGAAGAACATCACACACATTTCCAGAAAACCTTTCCTGACAGAAGGTTGTTGCCAAAACACCACTTTATGGTGCATTAACCCCTATACAAATTTAAGTTCGTCGCGAACTCGTATTATGCTCGTGGTAAGCTTAATAAGATCGTTTTTTAGGCTTTAAGCTCGTAACACGCTTCCAGGACGCTAGTAACGATCTTACTAAATGTTGGCGAGCTCTGTGCGCGAGTTCGTCACGAGCTCGTGGCGAACTCGCGGGTAAACTGGGGAGCTCGTGGGCGAGCTCAGGGGTAAAGGGGGAGCTCGTGACGAGCTCGTTGGTAAAAGGGGGAGCTCGTGGCGAGCTCGTGGGTAAAAGGTGGAGCTCGTGGCGAGCTCAGGTATAAACTGGGGAGCTCGTGACGAGCTCGTTGGTAAAAGGGGGAGCTCGTGGCGAGCTCGTGGGTAAAACGGGGAGCTCGTGACGAGCTCGTGGGTAAAAGGGGGAGTTCATGGCGAGCTCGGGTTAAACTGGGGAGCTCGTGGCGAGCTCGGGGGTAAACTCCCCATAGGAAAGTGAAAAGTATGCCGCAGACCTGCCGCAGACCTGCCGCAGATCTGCGGCAGACTTTTAGTCTGCAGCAAAGAGTATGCCGAAGTATGCGGCAGAAAGAAATTTTGCTGCAGACTTGCCTCATACCAGTATGCCACAGGAACAGTCTGCGGCAGATCTGCGGTAGGATGAAACTTTGCTCCAGACTTGCCGCATACTAGTATGCCACAGGAACGGACTGCGGCAGGGCGAAACTTTGCTCCAGACTTGCCGCATACCAGCTAGTACGCCACAGGAACAGTCTGCGGCAGATCTGCGGCAGGGGCGAAAGTTTGCTCCAGACTTGCCGCATACCAGTATGCCACAGGAACAGTCTGCGGCAGGTCTGCCACAGAAAAGTGGGAAATTATACAGTCTGAAGCAAGGCTATAGGCGGCCATTTTGTAGGACATGCAGTACCATATGAGGTTGCAGGCTGAGCCCATGACCTTGTAAATTCCTGTGTTAATTAGCACTGTTAATTGTCTTTTTAGCTTCTGTCAAACCAAACAATTTGCTTCAAGTTCAACTGGTACCATAAGAGGAATTTATTACATAAGAGGAGGCTGAGGAATTAACGGACTGTTTCAAACTTTTTTGTTGTGCTATATGTGATCTTATCTTCAGCCCCACTAACTCACTTTTTTGTTGTAACTAGGTACCCAAGACGAAAATCCAATTGAAACTAATTGAACACCAATTTAATTTTCAATTGATTTCAATTGGTCTCAATAGGTTTTAACAGGTTTCAATGGGAATTTAATAGGACTTCAGATGGTTTCAATTGGTCCAGATTGTCCCTATTGGACCAATTGGGCCCATTGGCCCCATTGGCCTATGTCCCATTATACTTTAATGGGACCCAAATTGGTCTGAAGTTGGGACTTCAATTGGTCCAATTGAAACCAATTGAAAACCTTTTAAAGTCTAATGGGGCAGATTGGTCCAATTGAAATCCCATTAAAGTCTAATAGGGCCAATTGAAACCAATCATCTCATGAATATTCATTATTACTTTACACGTGTGACAGAAAAATACATTTATCATGATTTGTTAAGCAAATTAAGACAACGCACATCATTTTTGTGATTTCTATTTTCCTTTTGCCATTATTAACCAATAGATTATTTTGTCTGATCATTTTACAATTACATTCACGTTTTAGCAATAGATTGATATTGATTATATGATTACTAACCAAGAAACAATATACATATTTAGTATATATATATATGTGTACGAGCCTGAGTCACTTTAAATGTTACTCTTGAATACACTTCAAATGATCTATGTGATGGAGTTAATACAATTGAGAATAGAATATACCTAATTGGTAATATCGATATATATTGGTATTACCTAATTGGTAATATCGATATTGCCGATATCGATTATGAACTATCAATCAGTTTACATTAAGCTTGCAGCCATTCCACGAGATTGTCGACGAACTCGCCGACGAGCTTGTCGACGAACTCGTTGACGAACTCGCCGACGAACTCGTTGACGAGCACACCAACGAGCTCGCCAACGAGCTAATCGGCCAGTGACGAGCGTGTATATTTGGAGCATGCCAACGAGCTCGCCAACGAGCACGCCAACGAGCTCGTAGCTAATTTGCATATTTGGAACGAAACGAGCTCGCTGGCGAGTTCGTCTGCTTGCTCGTCAACGAACTCGTTGGCGAGCACGCTGACGAGCTCGCGTGTTAGCGTACTGAAATTTGTATAGGGGATTATCCAACGTGTTTGAGAGAAGTTGGGCCACTCATACATGTATGGTGTATGAGGTACGAAGCGAAACATCACTATTTTGGCCGTGTTGCAGAATCTGTGCGTAATTACAAAAACATTTGTAAATCACTTGCCAAAAAACATCAGACAGCACTAACGTTCCATCTTCAGTCAAACCATCCTTTGGAATATCTGGAGGTTGGGCCAGGTAGTTCACTACTTTTGTCAGATTTAGATGAAAATATTGGACAGATTGTGCAAGAGCAAATCCAAGTAGAGGATCTTTCTACTGAATTATTTGATGCCAACTGGGTTAAAGTACATGGAACACATTATCAGTTGTCACTTCTGGTCTGCCATGATGTTAGCGAGCTTCCTCTGTTTGGTCAAATAGAGCATATCATTGTACACAATAGCACTGTATTTTTTGTACTTGTCCAATTAGATACAGTGTATTACAATTCACACTATCATGCCTATGCAGTAGAATTTAGTTTTCCACGTTGTCATGTAGTGAAGAATCAAAAGGAACTTGTTGACTACAAACCACTAGATTTGATGACAACTTTGTCGAAGACAGACTCGAGGAAGTATGTAGCACCAAGGCATGTACTTTTTAAGTAATTTAAAGCTTTCAAGCTAATGTCTGGTTTTGCTTAGTGGTATCAATTGGTTTTAAAAATAATTTTGATCAATAATATTTTGGACTCTTAATTGTTAACATCTTTAAATTGGTTAATTCGAAACCAAATTGAAGTCAAATAGCTGTTGTATATTTTCTTTTTTTTTCTTACAAGAAAAACAATTCTATGATGTTTGTGCATGAAAGCCAGTGAACTAGAAGTGCATGGACTGATTTTTGTTGTTGTTGTTTATATCCTGTTGGAAAAACGAGCAGCGAATTAGTTGATATAGAAATGCATAATTTTACTTTTTGATTTTTTCTCCCAGGAGTAAAATGGGAAATACATGTTTGTAAACAGAAAGCTGTAAAAGAATGTTCACCTATATTAGAATGAATGTGGAATTTATAGTGTTTTTTTAATGTTTTTGAAACATTTGTTTAACCCTTTACAAGCAGTGAAGGAGATAAAATCCCCTGAAATAATTAAATCATCCTGAATCTCAATGGTTGCAGGCCTGTGGTAAAAAAAAAATCTTGTTAAACAAAACTGCTGGATAAGATTTGTTAGTTTTGCTATTGTTCTTGAAGGCTGCTTCCTAGCATAAGACATTAAAAAGCCTTACTATAATTAGTCTGCGAGCACAGACCATTGGCTTCGGTTTTGCAATTTGCATAGTGCACGATGTAAAATGGAATATGTTTGTAAACAGAAAGCTGTAAAAGAATGTTCACCTATATTAGAATGAATGTAGAATTTATAGTGTTTTTTCAATGTTTTTGAAACATTTGTTTAACCCTTTACAAGCAGTGAAGCTAGGAGATAAAAATCCCCTGAAATAATTAAATCATCCTGAATCTCAATGGTTGCAGGCCTGTGGTAAAAAAATCTTGTTCAACAAAACTGCTGGATGAGATTTGTTAGTGTTGCTATTGTTCTAGCATAAGAAATTAAAGTCATACTATAATTAGTCTGCGGGCACAGACCATTGGCTTCGGTTTTGCAATTTGCATAGTGCACGATGTAGAGTCTGCATTTAGAGACTACATATACACATACAGTTATGCTCCCTTTAAGGGATCATGATATGAGTGAAAGTAGTCTCTGACTGCAGACTCTGAAATATGCACTACGAAACTTGCGAAAAACCGAAGCCGAGAGTCTGCCTGCAGATTATACTAGCAGTTTCCAAGGTTTTTTTTTTTTTGGGGGGGGGGGCACTCTGTATATTTCATATGAAAAAGATTCTGTGATATTTTCCTTCAGCATGCATGTACTAGGATTCAAGGTGAAATGTGTCAAAATTCTTATTAGCTACATAATTCACTCTGATGTAGAAGCATAATGTTTGTTGTTTTTTTTGTTTTGTCTTCATTTATACATGCATTTTGCATCCTGTTTAGTTTCTATTTATTAGAAACGACTTTGATTTTTCATTCCTTGAAAGGAATTATGACATTGTTTAAAGTTTTTATATTGGAAAATTTTTAGTTACTTGTTTCATCCTTTTTTTTTTTTACTTATAAGGGTGGATTCATAATAACAGATTTTGAATGATTTTTAGTTACTTGTTTCATCCTTTTTTTTTTACTTATAAGGGTGGATTCATAATAACAGATTTTGAATGATTTAAAAAAGTGTGTTTTGTTGTATTCAGACAAATGAGTCACAGATTTTGAATACATGACAAAAGGATTTAATGTTGAACCATACAAGATAAAAACGCTAAGCATCATTGATTTCAACATGAATGAAAACAAGTTGTTTAATTTATTGATTAAACAAGCACCATGTGTTTTTGTTTACAAAAAAAAATTGTTTCTTTTCACTTCTTGTGTGTATTTGAATATTTTCTGTGCATGTGTTAAGATGGAGTGAGCTGGAATGAATTGTTGGTGTTGAAAGAATGGTGTGTTGAGTTTTTTAAACACTGAGACTAGCATTGAATTGCAATACCAAGAGTAGAAAAGTAGTAGACCTTTAGTGTTATATAACACCAAAAATAGGATTTATTGCAACACCGAAGAATGGTGCTGGATTTTATATTAACACCATAAATAGAATTGGATTGCAACACCAAGAGCAGAATTATACTATTTAATTCTAGAATTGGTGTAAAATAACACCAACAATAGAATTGAAGTGCAACACCAAGAGTAGAATTAAAATTATTTCATTCCAGGCGGTGGTGTTAAATAACACCAGAAATCAGATTCATTGTTACACCAGAAAATGGTGTAGGATTTTATATTAACACCAAAAATAGAATTGAATTGCAACACCAAGAGTAGAATTGAATCATTCAAATCCAGACCTTGGTGTTAAATAACACCAACTGGTGTTTTCCGATATAGATACCGGAATGGTGTTAATATTAACACCTATGGTGTTGAATTTAACACCACTGTTTTTGCAGTGTATAAAGGAATGCAGCTTGTTCTAGCATTGATTTTATAAGGTTAAATTTCCTGATCATAAACACATGTTGGTGATACCAGATATACATGTACCAGTTGGTAAATGCTGATTTACTTTGTTTGTTGTTAAGCACATGTGTTTATGTTTGGGAGTTAAGCACACTCCTATCATAAGCACACTGTGTCTAAATACATGTACACATACATTTGGTAAAACCTGAGTATCATTAAACCAAATATATGCAGGAGTCATCTGTGTGCAGTAGTGATTTATGGAAATTCTACTTCTACTGCATACAAGGTACTGGGAGTACATGCATGGCAATCAATACTTCATTTCAAAATGGATAAAGACCATTTTGTTTGACCCGTAGAAGAGGGATGGAAGAGTTGGCTCTGAATAGGAAAATATATAAGGGTAGCACTAGCTTTGTATTCCTGAAATGATAGGTGATTGTTCACTTTGTAAAAATGTTCTTAAGATAAAGATTATCAAAAAGAAATCCTGTTGTTTACCATGGCAAATGAATAATTTATTGAATGTGGCATTCATTCGTGTTAGAAAATGAAGTCTTAAAACCGTTCAGTCTGAACTTGAAGAAATTGGCCAGCCATGAAATTATGACACAAAATTTTTCCTAGTTAGGGCAATTTTCAATCTGGGGAGATATTTAGCTGGTAAGAATCCTTGACTGGTTTATATCTCAATCCCCAAACCATTCTTTCAAATATGCTTCCATTTTTGACAAAAGTGAGAAAATGTGTCATTTTCAAATTACTGTCGGGGCCCCGACAGTAATTACAACACAGTAGTCTATGGAGACTTTTTAAATGGTAAAAAGCTTGTAACTTGAAAACGAATTGTCTGAATCTAGTGAAATTTTCAGACTACATGTACATTTATGTTGTATTCTTTTTATTTAGCTAGAAAAAAGGTGAGGTTTTTGTCACAACAGTATCATGAATTGCACCTTTAATATACATGATTTTCTTGGGAAATTGTGGTTTATAAGTGAATAAAGATAGAAAACCAATGTTCATTCATTCAATCTTGGGCTGCATCACTTCTGTTCATTTATTAACGCAATGCACTGGTATATCTGAAACAAATGTGCTCCCTGATTATTACCGCAGTGCGCTTAACTGCGCATAAATACGGTACAACTCAGTTTATGATAACTTCCGTCCCATGTACATGTGTATGTGTAGTATTTAATAAAGCATTATTTCATCACACAGATTTCTCAGCCATCCTTATGTACATCTACATGGACTATTGCTGCACTCTGTTCCCATACTGCTGTGGCCTTGTCCAATCTTCAATATCACCCTGCCTCTGGTTTTTCACTTGCTCCCATAATCGCTTCACTGGTAAAGAGATACAATGCACTCTCGTTATAAAGAAGTCCTTGGGACCCATGAAATTGTTTCTTTATAACGAAATTTCTTTATATCAGGGCTGCCAAAACAA